>BSBK01013034.1:0-86051 GCA_027943335.1 Chamaecyparis obtusa | reverse complement strand
CTAACGGGAAGGCGAGGAAGGAAAAAGACAGAGAGAGTATTAAATTCTTTGTTCTACTCCAGGAATAGGTCGAACTTGGGGATGACCTATATTGGTATAGGTGAAACTTGGCGACCGAGACTTGACACTGTCAGAAAAAAGAAACAGAAAACTAGGTCTGGGAGGTCTGAGACTACTCTTTCTGGTTCTGCAACTAATTCTACAAATTGGAATTGTCAGATATAGGTCAAACTTACAACACATACTTGATACTACCAAGATCCAAAACATAAGAGTGGATTTGGGACAAAATTCCAAATGGGTATCTAGAATTTGTATCTGAATCTGCACTCCAAAACTTGCAAATATGGAAAGTGTGTGTGTGGGGGTGGGGTTTTCCTTAGTCAACCCCCTATTTTGGTGATTTCCACCTCCATGAATAGTCATTAGAAAGAGAAAAAAAAGTGTGGTAGTGATCGTGTATCTAGATTGTATGACTATAATGCAAAGGAGCTAGTAATGTAAGTGTAAAATGCCAAGATTTAATCCTAAGAGTGAAATCATAGCATGTAGATGCAATCAAGATGTGTAAATATGAAGTAAAAATGTATAGATTTGAAAACAAAAAGGAAACCATACCAAGCCCCCAAGGGTAAGCCATTTTTAAAATCCATTTGTAATTCCATGATGTAGAATTGATGTCTTGAATGCTTGATTGAAGATGTAGATTCTTGATTAAGAATGCTTGAATATGATGGTCAACCCTTACTTCAAATGGATAACATTGAAACTTGGGATTCCACCTTGCAATTTCTTGTTTTTCAAATTGGGATTTCCACCTTGCACTTTAGTATGCTCTTGTTAACTCAAAATAAAGAAAATGAGTTTCTTTTATAGTGATTTTGGGCTTCAAATTTGTGAAGGCCAATTCTGCTGGGTGGGAAAGTGAAAATAATCCATAACGGCCCCCAAAACTTAGCAAAATTAACCCTCTGAGGTATAGATCACCCCAAGTGCAACCTATATTGTATATGTTGCCTTAAGTGAGACCTATACATGAAAGGATTAATTTTGAGGCAAATTGTGTGGGGTTTAAGAGATGTTAAGTGGTTTGGGGAGAATTAGAAAGATAAGAAGGAAAATGAATCACAAATGCATCCAAATCTTTAATTTACCAAACTAGGACCTAAGAGGAAATGAATTTTTGTGGTTGGAGGAAAAATAGAGGATGAATAGAAATTAGATCTACCTCAATTATTGCACAAATTAGAAAGTGAAAAATAAATGCGGATGCATAGAGATTAACTCCTACCTTGACTTTTACACCAGTGCGAGAGGGAAATTGAGTGAAATTGAATTATATGTAATTATAAAGTGTGAAAATGCAAATGTATAATACAAATACACTAAGGAGGGTGCTAAAAACCATTAAATTGTAGAGCACATAGTTGCTCTCATACATTGGTGTACTTTCTAAAGTATAAGAGTGATGTCTTCTCCACTTTCAAGATATTTAAAGTATTTATAAAGAAACAATCAAGTTCTTCTATTTTATGGATACACAAAAATAAGGGGGAAATATGTGAACCAAGAATTTTAAGACTACTACATTATTTATGACATTCATCATATAATTCAGTTCCTTATTCTCAATAAAATGGTGTTGTTGAAAAAAAGAATATTGTTAAGGGAGATATAAAATTTTATTATTTAGTATCAATGTATGTCCCATCCTTTTAGGTCGAGGAAATTAATTGTGCTAAATATATTTAAAATCACATTTCCTACTAGTTAGCTCCAAATATATGTATATATGAGCCTTGGTCTAATATAAAACTTTTCGTTTCCTTCTTCAAGGTATTTGGTAGCAAGTATTTGGAATTAATAAAAGATATTTTAAGAGATAAAAATAGCTTTAATAGAAGGAAACTAAATTCCTTTAAGAATATTTTGATCAATTACACTAGATGAGTCAATGGTTTAACCTATTTTAAATCCATACTGATTATTATTTTATAATAATTTAATTTTTAAACCAAAAAGTAAAAGTAATTAAATAAAAATATTGAAGAAAATAGATTGGTGAAAAAAATGATTAACAAAACATATAGCAATGACTTTTCACCAACAAAAATGAAAAAATATAAATAATAAAAATGTCATGCCCAAAATAAACAACCAAAAAAAGTAAACAATTTTTTTCTTTTCTTTTTTTTTTTAGAAGGGTGAAATGTAACTTCATATGTCATTGTCATGCACTCCGATTTACTTAGCCAAGGTTCATCATGGATGCTCCTATGCTGAAAACGGTTAGGGAACTACTTGCAATGACAGTAACATTAAGTGGATCTATCAAGGAGGTCTATCTCAACTAAGCCCTCATCTAGCAATGTCGAAGGTCCAGTTTCCAAATGACCCTAAAATGAATTGGCTATCATCTTGTTAAGAAGTTCCACCATTAGTTGTGAAGGAACATATACCTGATAATGCTACTAAATTAATAATTCAATTTCATTCCTAGCTAGGTCGGAACATTATCACCGCTAACTATTAGCCATTACATTGAGTACCAAAATTGGGACTCATTGGCTAAGGATTATACTTATCCTCTAATTAACTAAGTTCCTAATTGCTTGCTAAGTCTAGTCTGGCTTACACCGATTGCCTAATGAACAAAATAAAACATTAACTTAATATATTGATACATTAAAAGTTAAATCTATTTACACCAAAAATTCTATAATCAATTTAAGTCCCTATTAAACTCTATACCCTTAAAGTGATCTAACAATCGAGTTTTCAAACCTACCCAAATAAACATTAAATTAATTAACACGGATCGACTCAATAGATCCTAACTCTATAACTAATAGCAAGTTACAATTTAAACACACCTAATTAACTATACAATAACCTTATTCAAACTAGAACATTTAGATAAAATAAACTATTAATTTAACAAGTGATTTAATGCTAGCTAAACCTAAACACATTATCCATATACAACTAATGATTACAAATTAAGTTTATTAACAATGTACTAAAATCCTAAAATGAAACTAATAATAATTAAGTGAGATTAGCAACTAATATTAACAAGTACAATGAAATGAACAATTAAAGCAGCTAGTTGATTTATCTAAACATGTTAGCAAAACCCAATAGTTAATAGCTAATTTTATTAATGAATAGAATACCTTAACCACTATGAAATAATAATAAACATAAAAGTCAAATTTCAAAAAAAAAAGAACCTAAGCTAGACACTTCTATCCTACTAAGCTACTAATCACTCCTTCTAACATCCACCTATCCCATCCCCACTTTCCCAAATGCATGTCATTTTCGCAGGGTAAGTGGGTAGTTGACTTGTCAAAAGGACAAGAGACAAGTCTATGATGGAATAGCAGCAAGGTACGCATGGGTAGAAGGAAGATATGGCGCAGGTTTTGGAGATGGTGGTAAGTCCAATTCATAAAGTTCTGACAAGGTGGTCCAATCAAAAGCAAGCAAACATAATTACATAAAACATCAAGGCAAGCTCATATTAAAGTTGCCTTCCCACTTGCAACCCCGAAGTCCTGCGTAGGTGTAAAGATAGATTTATTTTATGTTTTAAAAAGGATTTCAAAAAAAGGTAGCATAAGCAAGGACATAATCTAGGCGTGGGTCCCACTGGGTTGCATTGGACGAAGTAAGTCTTTATGGCTTGTTTAATAAAACTTATTTTAATAGGGATTGGCTGATATTAGTATAGGTTTATATAGGAGTTAGGCTCATGTTAATATTAATTCTAATTAGCTACATAATGGAGTTTTAAGAGAGCATATTCTCTGTGGTATGGGAATAAAGTTATTCCCATACAAATTCCAGAGAGTGTTTCTGGGAATGTCATTTCTATTATATGACTCAAGCTTTAACATATTGATCTTTTTATTTTATTTACTAGCCATAAGAGAGATATTAGATTGAAATTAATAGTTCACTTTAAGCATTGCATTGAGGAGGTAATGAATAAAGTTTTAGATATAAATGATCTTATCATTAGTGTTTTATCTTATCAATTATTCCATGGCTAAATCATTTGGAAAGAAATAAGAGATGGCAAGGTTTCTTTCATCCAAGTATAGTCCTATCAAGTAAGAGTTTGGTCTACAATGAGATAGATTGTAATGAGCTTACAATTATAAATCCAGATATTAAGAGATCCTTGATTAACCATTTCAATGAAATTTTACTTGCTAATAACTGATTTCATTTCTTTTCTTGCCAACTTTAAATAACATTTAACGAGAAGCATAACTTCACTATCTCAAGAGGTAGAGTCAAATAGATATGAAAGAGGAGAGTCATCATTTTCATAATAGTTATTTCTTCAAATACAATATCTTTCCCTTATGTTGGAGAAGAAATCACAATTACAGCAAGATATTACAAATTGGAGAGAGTACTCAATGAGAGCTCAATAGTAATAGCAAATTATCTTCATCACAAATCATTTACCACTTCACAATGGACCAAAGAATGGAAATAACTTTACAAATTGCAACAAGAGGAGGATCTTCTTCAAGATCAACAATACAACAACATATGAAGTTTTAATACAAGCACATCCAAGAAAGGACTTTTTCAAATTTCTTCTACATGGGTCTTTGACTTCAATACTTGCAATAAAAAGGGAGAGAACCATGGGTGCTCACCACCCAACCTAGGTCTCTTATGAGACCACCCCCAAGCTTGGAGAACCAAGGCTAAACGGGTATGCAACCAGATCAACAAGATGCTCACAAAACAAGTTACACAACATACAACAAATTACTCCCTCCCAAGGCTACACAAATGAGTCTTACAAGCTCATTGAGAGGGTGGAGGTGGGCTTTTCCAAGGGGAGAATGCCATTACATACAAATTTCTCACCATGAGTATTCAATTGCCTCTTCAAGGCTACATATCCAATTGCCTCTTCAAGGCTACATATCCAAAAGCTTCATACACATACTTTGCTTAACATTCTCTCCAAAATACAAGAATGCAATGGCTTCCATGGTGCCCATACACCATGGAATTATCCCTCTTCTCCAAGAGAAGAGACTCTCACCTCATGGAGAGCCCAACTAACCCCTCCACCCATAGGCCACTTCTTCCCTTCCCAAAGGGTGAGTAATGCCTCACACCCATAAACAAGAACTCCCTCAATAAGCAAAAGAACAAGATCAAACCATGAAATCAAACCCAAAATCCCTCCCTTACAACACATTGTGCCAACAAGAACCAAGATTCATATGCATGAGAGAGAAAAACACAAGCTAATCTAATGAACAAGTAGAAAGGCTTCCATGAGAAGAGTAACCAACCTCCACAAGTGTGATGGAAATGAAAATTTGAGAAGAGCTATCCACTTATTCTTCCTCAATCCAAACCCTAATGTCTCCAAATGTAGAGAGTGGGTGCACCCCCACTAAATCTCCTAAGGGCCTCTAAAAAGGCCTCCAAATTTCTACCCACCCACCATTCATAAATGCAGACTTGACTCTATGACCTTGTTGTCTTTCCTTGTCCCCCCATGATAAATGCATGATTGAAAAAAAGGGGTGAAGTTGGGTAAAGATCATGACTTATCAAATTTCGAAGTCAAGGGTAAATGGGTCATAAAATAGGTTACCAAGGTCACTAGGGAATTATAGACATGCTCAAAACCTTCCTAAGCCATAACCCTATCCATTAGATACTTAAATTATGCCAAAAATGACCCTTAGAACCCCTTACTGGCCTCTAGAAGTGACTAGAACAAGGATGAATTAAAACAAGCACATAACAAGTGTCAAGTGACACTAACCATTACACATTACATACCCAAGGTCATGTCCTAGATGACAACAAGAAATTAATTAATAACACACATGTAAAAATCCACATTAACAATGAGTTCACATTACAACGAGGCTTTTTTTAATCCCATACCGGATTAAGCCTTGGCTTACTCAGTTCACACATGTTTAACCTTGGTTCTCCAATTTATTCTATGGTTCTCTTACCTGCACACTGCACATCGAGCATCAGTAGTTCAAGATGATAACATTACATGAAATATACATATTCAATTCACAATTTAGCAACATAATCAATGTGCATAATTCAATTCTAATTGCTATATGCAGAATCCAAATTTTTCATACAAAGTGCTTAAGCATCACAATTATATAATCATCATGACATGTCACCTGTGGAGAAATCAAATTTAAACATGATCCAATATTCCCATCAAAATCACACTACTAAATATGCATAATCAAAATCTCAACATACTCTAAATTCTAATGCACATCATAAGGTGATCCACATGGCATAATAATCATCATCAAAATATAGTATCTCGAGTCTCTATCAGAATAGATCAACAAGTGTATCAATGTATCAAAATGCGAATAAGAAAAGATGCTATGATAGGTCGGGGTGAGGCCTCACAAAAAAACTTAAGGTTAAAATCTAGAAATCACTTTTAAGGATGCTAGTGCATCACATGGAAATCCACATTACATTATCATTTGTGTGAATAACATATAAAAATGTTTAGAAAATATTAAAATCTAACCTAACTATTCAATTAACTTGTAAGAACAAATATAGGAAACATGCCAACAAATAATACACAACAAAATATAAATAAATACACTAAGATTAAAATAATCTAAATAAAAAAAAATTACAATCAAGAAATAACTTGCAAATTTTTATGTGATTGAGGGCTCTCAAAACACTTGAAAAAACATATGAAAACTCAAATTATTACTTTGATATTCTTCACAATAGTCGAGAAAAATAGATAGAAATAGAGTGTGAAATATCCTTTCCCAAGTGTATTTGGGAATATTCAAACCTATAAATGTGAAATAGTGTAACAAAAATGAAAGAGAGGGAATGTGATAATCTCAAGGTTCTCAGGGTCAAAATAAAATGAAATATTTGCAATATGAAAATAAGACCAATATAACTTGTAAAGGCTTGAAGAAGCTAAAGAGACAAAGAGAGCTAAAAAAATGTTGTAAGAGAATAATAGAAGGCTATAGAGCTTGAGAGAGCTTTGAGAGAGAGAAACCAATGAGAGACAAAAATATAAAAGACATATTCAAAAAGAGAGGAGGAAGGAAGATGAAGAGGCTCAAGATATATGATACTATTTGATAGAGAAATTTACATGACCTTTTACTACCATACATTTTCTTGGCTCTACCCTAAACACATCATACATCCTTGGAACCTTCATCCATGTATTTCCTTGTCACTTATTTTTTTAACAAAGTGATAAAATGATTATCCAAATAAGGCTATATAACCCCACCCTTATAGTTCTATTTTCTCATGATTTAGGAAAAGTATAAAGTAAAATAATGCAAATTCGTATTCTTTATCCAACCAAACATTAATAGAACTCAACTTCAAATTGAAAGAATTCTAATTCCTAGAAACCAATTCTCCTTCTTTTTTAATGATTTTTTTAAAAATTTAAATTATTAAATCAAAGTTTGGGTTGATAGATTTCACCTATTCTTTTCCACAAATTAATGCTCTAGTTTTTTCTAAAATCATCAAAATAAAAAAATAAAAGTGACACAACTTAATGTATCCATGATATTTCTTTCCAAACTTTCTTTAGTCCTTTTATAGGACATGTAAATTTTCTTTGATTTCTTTCTTCCAAGAGATCCTTAATTTTTAACATATAAAGTTTGAATTATAGGCACTTATCTTATAATATCTAATTGATATGTACTATCTATTATGTCAACCACACATATCTAATTTCCACCAAATCGCCAAATTCTCATAATAAGAAACAAATACATCCACAACAAGTGATAGAGATAACCAACCATATTAAAACACGTGTAAAAAGATAAATCTTAAAATAACAAAGAACACAAAACAAAGAATGATGCAAGGAGTACTCCCCATGAATTATTGAATTTTCAATATTAATCTATAAATCCCTTCAAAACAAAGTTCTATTGCATCACATAGTTTATTCTAATCTTCAAGAATATTATAATAGTTTAATATAATATTCAAGAAGTTTTCAATAGTTTTCTATAATTTTCAAGAATATCATATGGTTTATTCTACTCTAGAAGGATATCATATAGTTCATTAACATCTCCCATCTATTTAATATGCATTGAAAAAATCTATTGTGGAAAGTATAGTTCTTGGCATGTTTTATGACTCTCACAACTTTTGATTTTCAATGTTGAATTTGAACTCATTCAAACTATGAGTCCTAAAATCATCTGAAATTTAATCCTTGAATAATCCTTGTAACTCTATTGATATGTTTGATTATTTCTTTAGTGGTTTTGGATTCTATTTATATTTATTTTGAGCTTAAGTTTTTTCCTAATTAGGGTCACCACAATCCATCCTAACACAGTGTACTTTGAATGGTGAAACTACGAGCACGGTCTTGGATTTTTTGTGATTTATTTTCATGGCTTGTTCCATGTTTTTTGCACTAAGATACTTTATGATCTTATGTTAGATTGGGGTATCCATTCTATTTGTGATATTTTAGCATCATGCCTGCTAAAGCTCTTTGAAACTTTGTAACATGTTGAACTAACCTTATTATTTAGTGAGTCAATCCTATACATGTAATATGAGGTCACCTTGGTTCCTCATACCCTAGTGCATAGTATCCCATGCTAAGTCAAATCATGTGCTCACTATTTGGTAGTTTTAACATGGTTTTCAATATCCCACAATCTATTTATCGTACATGTTTCTAATCCATTCATCCTTTTTATCCCTCTTCAACCTATCCCATCCATTTTCCTCATTCTCAACTTAGTCATGGGATTTATTCATACATGATCACTCACACATATTTCTTCTTCCATTTCTTTTGTTCTTGCATGCCACCCATCATATCATTTCATTATATCATTTAGTTTCATCTTGCATAATATGGCCTTTTTACTATATGCATCCCATCATAATCATTTCACTATCCATTAGATTCATCTTAATTGGATTTATATTTCTTATTGTTAGCATAATTTCATCCATCAACATAAGAATTGTATGCACACATCATCCATCCATAACAAATCTAGCATAATCATTCATACATAATACATCTATAACACATCTACCATAATCATCCATACATCAAGTATGCATTATATCATCCATTCAAGATCACATTCATGTTCTCTTGAGACTATTTATCCTCTTGAGGGGAAATCCTCATATTCATCTTCATCTCCACTCCCATTATATCTCCTCCTCATAACTCCTTTGAGATATTGGGGCATCTTTCCTATCTAATCATATTTTTCCAAGCATTATATTTCAATCTTATTTGAAATTATTTTACTTTACAACACCACTTCAAAGATGGATCAAATATAAACACCTAAATTTGACCATTCACATTTGGTCAATTTACCCATATTTTATCTAGTTCTCAATCATTTATATTAATTAAGTAATATCTTATTATTTAACTAACAACTATTATTTTCCCAAGGCCTAGCCTAAGATAAATGAATAATTTTAGTTATTTAGATATCCCTAGATCCCTTTTCTTCAAATATTAAATATTTATTAATCTATTTAATTCACTTCTTTACATGTTCCTGTAATAGAGTAATATAGGATTTGTAAAAACTTGTAATAACACACAAAATCTCAACCGGGAAGAGATAGTTAATGAAATTAGTATTCCCAATAATCAAGAAAGGATGCAAGATAAAAAATAAGCATAAATGTTATACATAATTGAATCAATTCAAGAACATGAATATGAAAATCATATGAAATCCTTCCTTGGTACATTCTCCTTCTCATGCAATGTGGGCTCTCAGAATTGAGCTCAAGATCGTGCCAACATAAGAATTCAAAGCAATTGTGGTTACCAAAATAAAATATTTGGATCTATATTTATAAGATTTTAGGGGTTTCAACCAAGAATGCATGATTGAAGGGTTGATTTACTGTGACTGAGGAGTTGAAATCAGAGTGAGCGAGAGTTCAAATCCGCTTGACTGCCTTGATTAGGGGATTGATATGTCAACAAATAGATTAGAGAAATGACTTGAATAGACTAGCGAGATAACATAATAGACTGGAGAGTTAACCAATTGCATGGATGAGTTAACTGATTGCATGGATTAGAGGATTGAATTGACTGAAGACTTAACTGATTTTTGGGGGAGGAATAAACAATGTAGATTGAATAGTTAGGAGAGAATTATGGAGTGAACTAAAAGTCAGTGTGAGTTAGCTTTGGAGGAATAAATCATGATTAAATAAATAATAAATTATTACTTGTACATGTGACAATTGATCAATAAATAATTAATATTTATTTAGGAGATAAGAATAATTAATCTAATTAAATAAATATAATTTATTTAATTGGTGAGAGGAATTTGATTCAATTATTACATGAATGCAATAATTAAAAGAGGGAATATTAATTAAATAATATGCTTTATTTAATTAATTACAATGAGATAGGGTTTAATTAAATAACATTTACTATTTAATTATATTATAGATGAATAATTGATGAAATAGTTGATTTGATGATTAATAATTAAGGTAATTAATTAAAATCATTTAATATGGAATTAAGGATAAATGATGATTTTGACTTTAGAATATAGTAGAATGACATAATTTATTGAATAATAAAGATTATTATATAAATTAAAGAGGAATGTTAGTAATGTCATCACGTTAGAGCAATAGGCCATTTATACATGTCTATATTTTACCCCTCTTTCATATAATGCTTTTTAGGTGTTCTTTCAAAGAAACTTTGATGAAAGATATTGCCCAAGTATGCCCTTGCGAGTAAGCATTAATAACTAGGTATTATGGTTCCCCCTCAAGGAAATGAGTGAAAAATAAAATTTAGGGCTCATTAGATTGATTTCATGATCAAGATCACAACACAACTTATAGATTTGAAAACGAAGGTCGTATGCAAAATTTATGGTCTCTGGATGCAATAACATAGGATATTGTTTGTTTGTATCATGATACTCTATCGCAAGGATTAGTTAGGACTAATAGAGAGAATTGTTAGTGATTCTTTAGAAGATGATAGCTATGGAATAAAATAATTTAAGAATGAGTCCTTGATTGAAACCCTTAGATTATAGTAAGTAGAGAGATTAATGCTTTAACAACCATGCTTTTGATTTCCAACTGAATTGAGCTATTTATTTATCATGATTGAGCCACTTTATTATAGAAAAGGTGGATACCATCTTACCAAGATATGGAATATCGAGGTGTGATTATCCTCTTGCATTTAAAATAGGCACGTTGAAGATACAATGAATATGGGTCAATCCATCTAGGTCAAGCATTTAAAGTTAAGGTGTGTGTGGCGTATCACAACCAAAGTATCCATTGAAATGATGTAGTTGGATATTTGTATATGGATATGAAGGCTCTTATAAAAAAAATCCAAGTTTCTCTTTTAAGACTTCACAAAAAACATCCCACAAACAACAAACAAAGAAAAAAAAAGTCATGAACTATCACGACATCTCTAAATCATTTGTGGACATCTCAGAGATGCATAAGAACATGACTTGCAAAAATCAAGACATAATAAGACTAACTTGACTCAAATAGTTGCAACTGTACTGATTATGTGTTTATGTTTTTGTAGTAGTTTAGACATTGAATTTTGATGCATCGACGATTCTATCTAATTTTGAGAACAAGGTACCCCATCTAAGATTGCTTCGTTTGATTTTGAGTCTTCCTTCCCTTGCCTAAGACAACAATATTTTTGATAAAATGCTTTGCTGTGGGATTTATTGATAGATAAGATAGTTTGGGAAGTGTAGTTGAGGACCTATTGACTACTTTGACTATTTTGACTTGGTTCTGTTGAAGCTTAGATGTGTTGTATGACATTGTTCAATGCCTATTTTGAAATACAAAAGAATTGGTTTATGTATGAAGGATATTTATTGCCATATTTTTGTTAGTTTTTTGATTTGTTTGGTTGTCTTTGACAAATTTCTAGATCTTTTTACAAATGTTATTGGTCCACCATAGGGTTTGTATGTTTGGAGTCAAGGTATGTGTGACATATCACATAAGTGAAGGCCCTTACCATAAACACCCCAAACATGGTCACCTTAGATGAATATTTTATGTTTTTTTGATGTTTTTGAATTTTTTTGAAGGTCTTTTGCAATGTTTTTGTTGTTTTCTCAAGATATTTTTTCATTTTTAAGGATTTATTCTTTTAGAAATTCTTGCAATGTTCTTGGTATTTTTTTAGGACTTGATGAATCATGACAATGGAGTGCCCCTAGTCAGGAGAGTATGGGTACCTTATTGCAGAATGACCATGATGGATTGACTTAGTGAAAAATGTGACAGGATGTTCTAAGACAAAGATAATTGATAAATTTCAAGCCATTATGGTGACGACCACTAATTTTATTGCGGAGAATGAGGCATTAATGACATGTGATATCAGGATGGAAGAATGATAGATGGTAGAGCATGATATCTACACATGGAACTAGATTGCCCGATTTTAACCATGGTACTTGCCCAAGGTGCCATTGAAGTGGTTTTTACCATAGGACAAATTTATTTCTCTTGTATTTCTATTTTTGTGTTACCAAAGATGCCTAATTGTCAGGTTTTTTCGAAAGTAACCTTTTTTTTTTACATTTTGAAATGGGAATGCTATGAGAGTTATGTATAGAATTTTCACAAATGCAAGCTATTGATGGGGTATGATAGAGTATCACCCTATGATGTGGATATTTGATATTCTCTAGACACATATACTATTGTGATGATGTAGGGACCCAACCAATTTGGTTCAAATTTTCCTGGGTTTTCTCTTTCCACTTGATTCTTGTGATTTTCCATTAGTACAAAGTCACCAAATTCAAAAGTTTGTGGTATGGCCCTTTTATTGAAATTTCTCCTAAGACAATGCTAATATGCTTGTAAGTGTATTAGTGCATTTTGTCTCTTTTCATCTAGCAACTCTAGCTCATGTAGTCGTGATACTTGGTATTCCTCATCTGAAATGACATGATGAAGGGATTCTCATAGTGATGGGAGATTGAACTCTATTAGAAAGATAGATTTGGTACCATACATTAGTGAGTATGGCTCATGAATCATTTGGGTGTATGAAAACTAGTACGGTATGCCCATAAGGTGGGGTTGAATTGGAGGTGCCAATCTTGACCAACTTCATTGACAATATTTTTCAAGATTTTTATGATTGTTTTATTTGTAGCCTCAACTTGGAATTTACCTTGGGGGAAGTAGCATGAAGAAAAACTATCATGGATGTGGAATTTTTCACAAAGACCTTTCATTTTTTTTTTTGAAGGGGGAACCATTATTGGTGATAATTGTTTGTGGGACTTCATATCGACTTATGATATAGTTCAAAAGGAACTTGGAAATCTATTTGCTGGTAGTAAAGGTCATTGGAATTTCTTCGAACCACTTTGTCAAATACTCACTGGCTATGATGATGTACTTATGACTGTTAGAGGATAAAGGATGGATCTTTCCAATGAGGTAAAACCCCCATTGTGAGAAAGGCCATAGTGAAGTAAGTGGATGCATCTCTTGAGCTAGTGCATGAATGAGGTTTCTGTGAATCTGACATTTTCCGCATTTATGGACAAATAATAAAGCATATTTTTCCATTGTAGGCCAATAATACCTAATTATTAGAAGCTTCTTGGCTAAGGTCATGCCACTAGAGTGGAAACCACAAATACCTTCGTGGACTTCTAATATCATCACTTGTGCTTCCTCTGAGTTGAGACATCTTAAGAGTGTACCATCCACACTTTGTTTGTATGGTGTATGAGTGATTATAGTGTAACAAGAGGCTTTCCTTATCAAGGAATTCTTTTGGTTGTGGGATATTTCTAAGGTATAATTTGGCTAGTAAGATAGTCACAAATGTCTTGGTACCAAGAGAAATTGGGAAATTGGGACCAACAATTTTAAACACAACCTTAGATGTTGGGACTTCAAAAAAAGGAACCATAAGTTGTTCGACCATGAATTCACATTGTGTTACCTCAAGTGACATGTACAACATATATCCTATAGTATCCATAGCATCTACTTCCTTTTTTCTTATCCTAGGGATTTTATTGAATGTTATATGCTCAAAGTGTATCTTGATGTTTTTTGCCAATGCTTTATACAAGATCAATTTATCATCTTTGGTGTCTTAGATGTCATTGTCCTGGCTAATAATTAGTTGAGAATCCCCATAAACATGTAGTTGTTGGAAATTCCATTGGACAAATTTTTTGAGCCCAATGAGAAGTGCCTCATATTTGGCTATGTTGTAGGTGCAATCAAACCCTAGTTCTTAAGACATAGGAACAAAATATCCTTGTAGAAAGATGAAGACTATGCCAACACTTGATGCTTTTTATATATGGGATCCATCAAAATATAAATTTCATTGTTTTATCTCTTCTATGGAAAATATCCCTTAATCGGGGAATTCTATCAACATCAAATGACTAGAAGGTAGATGCACATTTTCTAATTGGTCTATAATTGCTTGGCCTTTGATTGCCTTTTTGTTGACACAGTCCATATCAAACTCACTTAGTATCATGACCCATTTGGCTAGGTGTCCTGTCAATGTTTCTTTTCTCAGTAGACAGTTCAATGGATTGATCTTAGTAATGATGATCATCTTGTGGCTCAACATGTAGTGTATAAGTTTTTGTGAAGCATAAAATAATGCCAAACATTCTCTTTCAATAGCAGTGTATTTTAGTTTGTAAGCCAAAAGCTTCTGACTGATATAGTATACAACCCTTTCTATTCCTTTTGTGTTACTCTGTTCTAGTAATGCCCCTAGTGAGTGTTCGATTATCATGATATACAATAGAAATGGCTGATTTGGAATGGGTGCTACTAAGACCAATGCTAATAGGAGGTAGTATTTCAATATTTGGTAGGCCTCTTTACAATTCTTTGTCCACTTTAACTTTATGTATTTATGCAATAGGTGCTAGAATGGGTGGCATATATCTACTAGTTGTGATATGAACCTTCTTACTGACTATAACCTACCCTATACCCTTATTAAGTTCTTTAGAGTTGTTGGGGGATGCTTTGTCTTAGCCTGCAAAATTCAGCTATGGCTTCAACATTCTAAAAAATATCTATGGTTGGTGAATTTTTCTATTTCCAATCTATAAGGTCAAGGTAAACCAAGGCTATGCTATCATTGGTTAGGATGGAGGAGATTGGAAGTTTCATTATGGTATTGATATATTTATCAATTTATAAATCAGGGGTCTCAGATGATGATGATGATGATGAAGGTTTTGATCTATTCCAAAATTCCTAAATCCATGCTTTATGTTCAGTGGGGCTATCTTGTAAAGATAGTTGGGTGATGGGTTGTCAAGATGCAGGGCATCTATGGTACATGGGGAATCCCACTCATAATTATCAGAGTTTTTGTCTAAATGGGACTCCCCAAATGTATCAACTTTGTAAACACAAGCGTTAAGATCAATGGGAAAGAATATATTCGATATGCCCCATGCAGGTGGTGTATAACCTAAACCTTGATTCTTTGGATTTTGGGTAGGAGCAATTGACTCTACTATTCCTTTCTCTTTCTTTCCTAGGTTTGAATTCCCATTGTAACCTTTCTTTTAGACTATGGTATATCCCCTTCCATATTTGTGTACTAGGATTATGTGTTTTGGAGGTTCCTCATCTGTATACAACTAGGAGGATAGGTTGTATTCAATAATCTCTTCATGTGAATCCCCCATCTCACAAAAATTGTAGGTGTATAAACAATTGTATATTTTTGCTTCCTCTGTAGAGATTGTTTAGGTTTTCCATATGATCTAGGTGATATAAGTAATTTTCCTACACAAAATAAGTCTATGTAGGTGTATTCTCCACATCCCTTTTCTTGTACCTGGATTTTTAGTTTTGATGTGGGTTCTACTATTGATTTTTGTAGACTTGTGGGATCTATACTTTGAGAAGAGGAGACAGTTAATACCTCTTGATTTTTGGGTACTTTATTTCAAATATATTCTCTAAGATTGGTGCAATATAGAAAAGGGTATATATCACTAGGTATGGTGATTTCAATTCCTTCATGAGGGAAATTCAAACATTGATGATAAGTAGAGGGTACAATCTGCATGGAATAGATCCATGGTCTCCCTAGGAGCATGTTATAACCCATCTCTAGATCTAGTACTTAGAATACAATGTCTTGTGTTGTTGGATCCAATTTTATTTGGAGACTTATGATTCCATTGGAAGGATGTTATTCATCATCATAGGCCCTTGTTATGATCTTCTTGGTGATATCTACACAACTCTCAGAATAGACCAATGCTTGTATCAATTTTAGGGTGCATATATTCAGACATGCTCCTCCATCTATTAAGACTCGTTTGATTTTGTGAAGGTGGATGCAAAATTCTAGTTGTGAAGGATTGTTGCGAGATGGTTTATGTGCTGGAAGATATTTTCAGTGAAAATTATGTGATGTGGGGTGGATAGAAACCCTACCATGGATTGAAACTCATCAACTTCTAGTTCTTTTGGGAAAAATGACTACTGTAGGGATGTGTCTAAGACTATTTTGTGGTTAGGTGAAATGTGGAGTAGTTCATAGATGGAGATTTGCATTGGGGTCTTCTTCAAATGGTCTAGCATATTATATTGACCTGGTGGTGGATTGGAGGACTTACTTGGTATAGCCATTTTTGATGTGGATCCTTGTACTATTATTTTGGTATGGTGGGTGGAAATAACACAACTTATTTTTTGGACCTTGGACGATGATGGTGTTTATGGTCAAATTTGGGTCTGTTTTGGTGTAGGTGAGGTTTTCCTAGTTATTCATTCCCAAGGTAGAGGCCTTAATTTTGTCATGATTACTCAATGGGGTTTGAAAAACCTTTTAATCTTGGTTGGTGGTCCCATAATTAGTGACCACTTTGATCTCACCATGGTTGATGAAATATTGGACAATGTGTTTCAATTGCATACAACTGGATGCTTTGTGTCCCTTTGTTCTGTGATAGTTACAATAACTGTTGTCATCCCACCATGTGGGTTTTATAGGACCACCATAATGTCTTATCTCAAGTAAAGTGACTAAATGGGACTGTATAAATTTATTGAGGACCATCTCAAGAAGTTCTTCAAGAGGCATACAATATTGTCGTGGTGTGGGATTCTTTCTTGCATAACCCCATTATTAGTTAATGCATTGGTCTATTTAGGATTTTTCCTAGGAGAAGCATTGTTAACATTGTGATTATTTTGTGTTGGTTATTTCTTTTCGACTAGAGCTGGTGCTTGCACACGTAATATTGGTTGTGCGAATTTTGCATCCACAATGCCATTTTTTTTACAATTTTGTTTTTGGACTAGCATTTTGTTTTGTCATAAGATGTTGGGTTACTAGTCTCTTTCTTGATGATTCCCTTTAAGGTGATGGATCTTTATTCTTTTAGCCCTTTCTCGACTATCTCTTCAAAGGTATCAATGCCTTGGGAGTTAAGTTCACACATTAGGTCTAGTTGACAATTTTTAATAAACATGTGGATCTTTTATTCAGTTGGTACATGGAAGGATCCCTTAGAAGAAACATTTCTCCAGAGTTGCAGGAAAGAATAAAATCTCTCTCCATTCTTCTATTTGGTGGTGCAAAGATCCATCAATGTTACTTTCATGATAATGCTATGTGAATAGTGTGATATGAATTTTTCCGCTCGTTCATTCCATGAATTTATCCCAAGAGGTAGTCTGGAGAACCAGTCCATGGTTGTACCACTAAGACTATGTGGAAAGAGTCTCCTAAGATACATGTCATCATGGGCTATCTTCATACATGCTATGAAAAAATCCCTAATGTTTTCGCGAGGATCACCCTTTTCCTTATGCCTATCAAATTTAGGTGTGACAAAGTTGGTTAGAAAAGGTTGCATATGTAGTGTCCTATCAAAGTGATAAGGAATAAATTCTTATGTGGTGTAAGACCTCTTAAGGGAACCTGTTTACAGATTAATGACTTGTTACTGGAGGATTTTGAGCTACTGAGAAAATGTGTCATTTGGTGGCTATATGAATGATGCTACATTTAGATCAATAAATAGGCCCCATTGTTCTATGGTGCTGCAATATTATATAGGGGTATGTATCCCACATTCATTTGTGTTACAAACACATGAGGGGGTGGGACATACTGAGACTCTTGGAATTGCTGAGGGGCTTGGCTTTATTGAGGCGTTTGGAATTGCTAGGGTGCTTGGAATTGATGTGGCATTATGACTTGCCGAGGAACTAGGACTTTCTGGGGTGCGTAGAATTGTTTGGAGGTTTGATTTTTCTGAGGCATTTGGAATTAATTGAGTGTTTGGAATTGATGTGGCGTTATGACTTATTAAGGATTTGGGACTTTCTGGGGTGCTTGGAATTATTGAGGGTTTTGATTTTACTAAGGCGTTTGGAATTGTTGGGGTCCTTGGAATGTATGTGGTGTTATGACTTTATGAGGAATTGGGACTTGTTGGGGTGCCTAGAATTAAAGGGGGTTTGATTTTGTTGAGGAACTGTAGCACTTGATCTATTTTCCATCATTTTCTAGAGGAGGTTTATAATGATTGAATACTTAGAATTGGCCAAAGGTTCCCCTTGATTGATTTGGGGTTGTCCTAAATTGGAAAGGACACCTGGTTGAGGTATTTTAGGAGGATTTTTTTGAGGTTCCCCTAATAAGGGTAGTTCTTTCTTGGGTTGGGGAGATGTCATAGAGGAAATTTTTGCATTTTTTTGTGAGGTTCTTTCTAGATGAGTTAAGGATAATAAGGAAGGTGATATAGTGGTAGCAAGTACTCTAGGTGCAGGTGGAAAGTTGGAGAATAGGGGATTGTTGTACTAGATCCCTAGGGTACTAGAA
Organism: Chamaecyparis obtusa; assembly: GCA_027943335.1. Lineage (NCBI taxonomy): Eukaryota > Viridiplantae > Streptophyta > Pinopsida > Cupressales > Cupressaceae > Chamaecyparis > Chamaecyparis obtusa. The sequence goes on along the minus strand of BSBK01013034.1, from coordinate 67,084 downwards.
GATGTGGTGACTTGGGAAGAATTTTGTGTGGAAATACTAGATAAGAGGACTAAACTGAATGGGAGGGGTGACATTGAGGCCACCCAAGCTGCTGGAATAGGTATGTCTTCTATTATGATGGATGCATAAGTTCCAACTAGTAGTTTAGCTCCTTTTTGTCTAAGCATGTGAAGGTATTTTTTTGGGTTAGAGTCTAGAATGGAATCTAATATTTCTTTAATCTTCTCATCACATAAAACCTCATTGATCTTTTCTTTTGTACATCTAGCTTTGATTTCCTTAGAGGAGAGTTCATGTAGTTGTAAAGTATCATCTTGTGTTATCTCATGACGTGAAAATGTCCCAGGATTTTTTTTAATCTAGCATTAAGGCTATTGGTGCAAATTCAATATCCTAATGGGGATCATGGGTGGGATATTTTTTGTATTCAATTGTGTCCTTAATATTTTTAGATCACGCGTTTGACATATAAAATTATATGATAAATGCAAGACAACTAGGGGAGTCAAACTCTATCTTTTTGGGTTTTTTTGATTTGGGATTATAATGAAAACTAGGAATAAAATATGATCTCTAAGGTGTAAGTACCTTACCCTAAGAATGATTCTAGGAAATTTGGATGTAAACCCTCTAAGGAAAGACCTGGATAATATTAAGGACTATATTGACACAAAATGGTTGGACAAAAAGTGATAAATTATGGCAATAATGTCAGTCTAAGATAAGTGTTAACCAAAATGATAAGGTACCTATGTTGAGGCAAGTAGATAAAGATGGTGCTGATGATGTCAAGATAAAATTCAAGACCACTATAGGAATGTCCTAGGAAAATGCACCCTCTAATTTGAAAAATGACTCTAGGAAGTGTAATACTTTAACCTTAAGATATGAAAGCTATATTTTTGAGATTTTTGGATTTAGGGACTAAGAATGATGACAATGAAAAAAAAAGAGTTTCTAAGATATGGCTATCTAAGAATACCAACCGCAAGGAACCAAGATGAAGTATCAGTGTAATGTGTGTAGGACTCGTGTTGTATAACTAATGCTTTAGGGATAATTTTGTAGGACAACTATTGTAAGACCAATGTTGTAGGACAAAAGTTGTAGGACCAATGTTATAGGAAAAATATTGTAGGACCAATGTTGTAGTACAAATTTTGTAAGACCAATGTTGTAGGACAAAAGTTGTAGGACCAATGTTATAGGACAAATGTTGTAGGACCAATGTTCGAGATGTACAAACTCAAGAAACTCAAAATTAGTGTGTAGTTGTAGAACTAGGACAAAAGTTGTAGGACCAATGTTATAGGACAAATGTTGTAAGACCAATGTTGGAGATGTACAAACTCAAGAAACTCAAAATCAATGTGTAGTTGTAGAACTAACTCAAAAGAAATAATTGGTATGTTTAACAACTTTTCAAAGCTACACGTTTTCATGAAGTCTGTCACAACAAAAGCAGTATACATGAATTTTAATCGAAGGTCAAATTTGGCTTCATCTCAAATGTTATAGGCCCATTATTTGGGTGTTTGTCAGCTCACACATAATATCTACCACAAAACTAGACCTCTTGAAGGTGCCTATGATTTCTCCTTTTCCTGGTATTATTTTTGTGTTAATGAAGATCTCTTTCACAACACAATATCCCTGAGACATATATGATGGGAATCTTGGGGGGAAATTCTATTTCTACCTCCCCTTTCTCTATAATAAGACACATGTTTGGAGGTAAACTAAGTGGATTCTAATTAAAAGGTTTGTAGTAAGTTTTGTGGCATCACCCCTATTGGTTTGTACATGTGTGACTCACTTATGAGCCTAGTTGACCATGCTAGTTGCCTAGGGATGCTTAACTCAATCCAGAATATCATCAACACACCTCACCCAAGATTAGGGAGATAAAACTATAGTTTTCTAAGAGTCTTATTTATATATTGACCATAAGGATTTTCTAGTTTGAGGTCATCCTTTGTTGGGTTAAGTGAAACCCCCAGACAAGCCCCACTAAAAAGGTTGCTAATCTAGCAGATTGTGCAAGTGCACCAAGAACTCTAGACACTAGGTTAATCACATTAAGGACCAAAAAGGTAAGTGTTTGATAATATAAATCATCCATACATGCATGTGATTTCATTCTTAAAGAACCAAATGATATGAGATTTTCCTTATTCAATTTTATTACACCAATCTTAAATGTATATTGTCTTTGTTCAATTCTTTAAACCACCATGTCAATTTTAAGCACCAAAATAAGATATGAAATGTGATGTTTTGTGTATGCAATTTTCATTTTAAAGCACCAATTTAGATGAATGAATTTTAGATTAAATAAATAACCCTGTTTTAAGCCACACACTAAGAAGAGAAGTTAGTACCGAAACCCTAAGAAAATAATTCTCATAATCATAATTAGTACTCATATCAACACACACATTACCATACTTATCAAATAGATTGATTATTTGGTCTATGTACACATTAAAGAGCCCTTCATATCTAAATTCTACTTCCAATAGATCAAGTGCAAATATGTGAGCTAGTTCTCAGTTTTTCTCTATCTGTCTCTCTCTTCTTCACTATTTTATGGGTAGCTGGACCTTGAATTTATTGTTCATGGGAGGATAAATGCATTTTTTAATAACAAAAAGTATGCCATTTCATTATAGAGAGTGATATTTTTTAAATACAGAAAGTGAGACTTTCTAATATAGAAAATATGACTTTCTAATATAGAGAGTGCGTAGGCTAACAACAAATAATTTAGAATGAAGACATAAGATAAACTTTCTAAACAAGTGTGTCGTTCTGTTAGGTCAAGTGCAGTGATCCAATAATGTATCTGAGGTGATGTAGAGATTCAAGTGCAATGATTTTGAATGGCATCTGCAATGATCCAATATGTAAAGTATGTCGATCTGAATTTTGTTACCTGTGACAAAAAAAAACTAGGTATACAAATAACATAATTTTAATTGAAAAATGCACAATGTTGATGTTCAAGGATGAGATATAATCAACCATCAAAAAAATGAAAAAAAATATAGATATTATAGCCCCAAAATCCAAATCACAGAGAATAATATTAAAATAAATAGAAAATATGTGTGCCGATCCAGTGTGATGAGTGCATCAATTCATATGGATGAGTGCATTGATGATGATATGAAAGCGTGCATACTGTGTATGTCAAGTGCGATAATTTTATTAGGTGAGTGCAACAAAAGGATCTATTGTCTACATCACTGTAACTTGTATCTACATAAAAAGAAACTTGTGTCTGCACCAAAACATAAAAAATGTCAATAAAAAGTTAGTGTTTCACGTTGAGTTCACCATTTTGTAATTGGGTAATATAGGATCTATAAAAACTTGTAATAACACACACAATCTCAACCACAAAGAGATAGTTAATGCAATTAGTATTCCCAATAATCAAGAAAGGATACAAGACAAATAATAAGCATAAACGTTATACATAATGAAATCAATTCAAGAACATGAATATGCAAACCATATGAAATCCTTCCTTGGTGTTCTCCTTCTCATGCAATGTGGGCTCTCAAAATTGAGCTCAAGATCATGCTAGCATAAGAATTCAAAGCAATTACGGTTACCAAAATTAAAGATTTGGGTCTCTATTTATAATATTTTAGGGGTTTTAATCAAGAATGCATGATTGAAGGGTTGATTGACTATGATTGAGGAGTTGAACTCAAAGTGAGTGGGATTTCAACTCTGCTTGACTGCATTGATAAGGGGATTAATTGATCTGTCAGTAAATAGATTAGAGAGATGACCTGAATAGACTGGTGAGATAACATAATAGACTGGTGAGTTAACCAATTACATGGATGAGTTAACTAATTGCATGGATTAGAGGACTAAATTGACTTAAGACTTAATTGATTGTTGAGGGGGGAATAAACAATGTGGATTGAATAGTTAGGAGAGAGAGTTGTGGAGTGAACTGAAAGTCAGTGTGAGTTAGCTTTGGAGGAATAAATCATGATTAAATAATTAATAAATTATTTACTTGTACATGTGACAATTGATAAATAAATTATTAATATTTATTTAGGAGAGAAGAACAATTAATTTAATTAAATAAATATAATTTATTTAATTGGTGAGAGGAATTTCATTTCATTATTACATGAATGCAATAATTAGAAATATGGAATATTAATGAAATAATATGCTTTATTTAATTAATTATAATGAGATAGGGTATAATTAAATAAAATTTAATATTTAATTATATTTTAGATGAATATTTGATGAAATAGTCGATTTGACGATTAATAATTAAGGTAATTAATTAAAATCAATTAATTATGGAATTAAGGAGAAATGATGATTTTGACATTAGAATATACTAGAATAACACTATTTATTAAATAATAAAGGTTATTAAATAAATTAAAGAGGAATGTTGGTAGGTTCACCGTGTTAGAGCAATAGGACATTTATACGTGTCTACAGTTCCATCCTCCAATTATTATTATTATGTCTCAATCTCTACCTAATCCTCCACTAAGAAAGTGCACACACACTCATCAACCGTCCTCATCACATCAAACACATGGAACTTATTTCATCTAGTGCCCAAAAGGAAATTTTAATTCCTATAGTTCTCCTACAACCCTCTTCTTTTACATTAATTTTCACGTGTCCTCACAAAGTACCTTTTATTTCTTTAGTGCCTCATTTCATTGGGATAGTTGACACAATATCATTGAGCCCTCAATCTTCTTGAACTCATATCCAAGAAATGGAGGAGCCTCCACTTGGACTAGAGTGAACATGTACTTTACTAGCAACAATTTGGACTTGAATCCTTAAAACTTGATGTTGACAAATCCTTAAATTCTCTAATTGAAAGTTACAACAAAATGAAAAATATATTCTAACCATAATAAAATTAATATGAAAATCTAAATTTAAAATAATGAAAAAATGAACCCAACCATAATACTCAACCTAATCCCCATGAATTGTTGACTCTTTATAATTAGTCTATAAATCACTTATTAAAAAAATGATATTCAAAAGAAATAAGTCTCTCTGACTCTCCCATAGTTCATCCTCTAAAGACAATACTAGTCTTCACATAGTTTACTAATTTAACTTGAACTTTTCATAACTCTCTGCAACTCTCTATAAATATTCTAATCTTTACATGTTGGAGTTTATACTACACGAGAGTTAAGAATCAATCTAATAGTTTATTCTAATCTTGACATGTTGGAGCATATAATACAAGTCTTCATATATTTTCTTTTCACTCTCACAATATTCTTTGATACTTGTCTAAATTCTATAACTCTCTTATAATATGTTTGTTCATAAAGATTAAAAGTGCAAAACTTTTTAGGTGGGATATGAATGTTTGAGCATAGACATCTAACTGTATTTTCAAGCTTTCTTTCTTATCATGGATGTTTATCATTGTGGAAATATATTATGCTTGATTACTAATTGTAATAATTTTCAGGTAAATTCTATTGTCTTAAGTGGTTTTGTAGTAGCTTTTTCAAATTTGGTCAAAAAGTGCCATTTAATGAAGAAATAGGCTTCATTTTGAGACTTAGACATTTTTTGGAGAGAAATTTCCGAAAAACCTTTGTTGAGCATTTAAGAAATTTGTTCGTTGGGTGAATTCTACTTGGAAAATTTTTGTAGGCATCACCTTGTTGGAACTGTGCTTGGATTTATTTGCTTTGTTGAGCATTTCATGTGTTTCTACGAAGTGTACAATTCATCCCCTCCATTTTAGTGTTTTCACCATTTGGTGAGGTAGGGATTTCTATATCTTTTGTTTTACTTCATTTATTTCTTTAAATTTAATTGCTTTTAGTTTGTGGGTTGAGAATTAACATTCCCTCATGTTTTTTCTTTATTTCATTGTCCGATTGGGCTTGTACAAATTAATTTCAAAATTGAATGGTTTATGTGAGGTTACGCTGTTAAATTTTCAATAAATGCTTGAAAAATGAATTTTATTGCATTTATCTATTTTTGGGCAATTTAGAGGCCAAAGGGTATATTTCATTTTTCCATTTTAGAAGCTTTTTTCATGGCATCAATGACAGTTTTGGCCATGTATATGGCTTTGGTCCAAATTGATTTTGTGAAATTAAAATTTTTTCCTTTTAAATAATGGATTATTTTGTGGAATAATGACATTATCGTATGATATTTTAATCTTGTGAGGATTCATGACCGTTTCCTTAATTTTTTGAGCCATGTGAGAATATTTTACACATATGATCTCATTTGGTATTTTATGTCATACTTAGTCTTGTTTGGTGGCTTTTTGAGGTTTATTGAGAGTTGGTAGTGTGATCATACTCTCTGCATCATGAGTCATGACTTCTCTATCAAGATCACAAGGTATCCCTACTCTTGGGCGAGTCCAATTGAGCGCTCCTCAATCCAAAATTAGAGACAAAACCTTGATTTCTTAACGTGTGTTTAGCATTTTCTTGTGCCTTGTCATTTGATTCACCTTATGCCTATATTGAGACCTTTTGTGTGATTTCTTAGGATGTTGGTATTGAGATATCATCTAATCATGTAGTTGAGCTATGATTCTTGATAGGATCTAAGTTACCCATGCTCTTGGTGAGTCCAATTGAGCGTACTATCTCCTTTTGTTGCATGGCTTGGAATCTTTTATTACTTTATGTTTTGTTGTTGGGCATTATATTATTGTGATTAGTTGGTGTAGAGTAGTGGAATGGAGTGACTCTCCAAGGCGGGTTGAGACATAAAGGGGTCCTAGGGTAACCCTTTCTCTAGATTTATGAATAAGAACTAATAACATTAATAATAAATAGGGAAAAACATAATAAAAAAGATAGACTAACATTGTACAATGACCATTTTCTAAGAGAAGTAAGATAGTACAACCATGACCATCTATGGATGTTGAGCCAATAAAACTATGACCATCCCCAAATGTTGAGCTAGCATGGTAGAGACCATTTGCAGAGAGACATGAGCCTACATAGTAGAGCATCCTTGATGAGTAAAGAATTGCATTTAGCCATAAAAGCCTCCACGAGTCATGTGATGAAACTCCATTCTTAAGTCTCATCACCATACCTTATCTAGGTATGAGTAGTGACCTTGGTCTTCTTGCATTATGGTTTCTCCATTCGAGAAATTGGATTGGGATACTTGTTCTATTCCCCTTGATTAATGCATTTGATTTCTGTGTGTGTGAGCTTATTCTGTATGTGTGTACTATGTGTCTTTGGGTTCTGTGACTATCTCTGTGAGCCCATTGAAGTGGGATTGAGGGTACCACATGACCGGGTGGTACGACATGTCATTGTTGGGGACTGGTGTATAGGTGGCGGGATACTTTTATTGATAGCGTACAAATAATGATGTGCTCATTTCTATCCATTTACATTTTCATTTTAGTGATTCTATTATATATATAATTATTCTGAGTAGATTAGATCAATTCTGTCATTTATTGATTGAATTAGGTGAGTACATCTTTTATTCCATGTATCCAACACTCATTGGTGTTGATAAGGAATTTATTATACTATACATGGGTGTTGTTACTCATGATTTTGCAATTTACCCTTCCTATACAATTCTGTGCATACATTCATTATTTTTGCACATTCATCCTTTTCTCCTGCATAATCATCACCTGATTCCATGCATATGTTTTCTAGTTCTATTTTTTCACATTCATTCTTGCAGTCTAAGATATTTACTTCCTAAACCCACAGGTTGAATTACCAGATCTATGTATTTGTCTTGGTACTCTATCCTACTCCTATGCATTTATAACAGTTTGATGCTCTCGAGGGTCTGTGTAAAATTGGACCTTTGATTTTTCTTTCTTGTATTTTTAGGATTATTTTTATGCATTTACATTCTATTTTTTGACTTGATTTGATATCGTTTAACTTACTTTTCAATTTGGTTTTAAAATGAGCCTAGTGATTGACTATGTTGAGGATGGACTTTGTCTCCTTGATTCTCGATTATGGACAATGGTCTGGTCATATCCTGTGAGGTTCATGGACATTGTCCAAAATCTCACAAGGTGTTTAAGAAATGTGATTGTTTATTTTTATTAGTGTATGGGGTTTTCTTGGAACCCTTGGAAGTGATTTTAGTCTTTTTCTTGTGCATAATTGCATGATGATCATGGTTTGTTTCCTTATTTTCTTTATGCAATATGCCGATGCACTTATGATTCATAATGTTATTTCTATGTTTCAAAATAAATAAATCATTTAGTGCTTTAACCCTATATTCCAAGGTTTCCTTAGTGAGGCATTACATCAAGTATTAGAGCCCATGTCTATACGCTAGGAGCTTTGGTGTATATGTACCCTTTGTGTTTGGTGATAGTGATGTGTGGTTTTTTTCTTTGATGGTTATCATGTTTCCATCATTACCTTGGTATGGATTGTAGACATGTTATATATTTTATCTAATCCACATCTTATTTCTCTCTGAAAGATACCTCCTAGAAACAAAAGTGGTTGATGGAATTCTTGTCAAGATTACAACGAGGGGGAACTTCACGAAGAAGAGCATTAGGAAGAAGAACATCTTGAGGATCACCACGAGGACTAGAGATATGGACATGGTGGTAATGATGGGAATCCCTAATTTGTTCAGTTTCTTTAGGAACTTATCAATTAGTTGGGACCTTGTTAGGAGGAATCTCACTATGAGGAGTCTCAACTATCTGACCATGGTGAATGACATGATAGGAGAGAGTGTGAGAATTGTTCTACCTTGAATGTATCTAGAGTGGAGAACCAGAGAGAGAGATAGTAGTGGTGTATGAGGATTCTATACATGCAGGGAACACAAGGGACATTACGAGGTAATGTCCACCCACTTTTTATGGTTCATGTAGTGGTACAGAGGTTAAGACTTGGCTCTTAGATCTTTGATGTTTATTTTCCACAAATATATATGGGAGAAAAACTAGAGCTTGATATTCCATTATGCACCTCATAAGTTTTGCATCTACTTGGCAGCACATAGAGGAGTAGAATCTCCATCTAGAAATTAAAACTATATCATGGGAGATATTTGAGGAGTTTCAACATCTTAGACAAGGGACTATGTTAGTGGACTAGTATAAGCATAGGTTCTTTAAGATGAGGTGGTATTCTAGTTTTACACATGATGAGCCTCTATTTGTGCAATATTTTATTAAGAGATTTAATGGTTGTATATATCAAGACATTCATATTATCCAACCCAGGAATCTTTCTACTATTGTAAAGAAGGTAAGATTGGCTGAGGATAACATTGATAGGGGTTTTGGAGGGCATATTCAACACATCTTAAAGGATAGGTCACTAGTAGCAGCCTAGGCAGAGACCATATCACAATCACCAATTTAGTCATAGTATAGGTACCCCAAGTACTAGAGGCTATATTTGAAACCATAGTAGGAAATCCCAACATAGTCAACCATCTTAGACTATGTAGTACATTGCTAGTAGAGTCAATTTCCATCAATCTAGTGCACCTTCTATAGGGTGTGTCTATGGTATGGGGGCATGTTTTACTTGTGGCTGGTAGGCTCATATGACAACACAATATACATAAAGAGTTGTTCTAGGAGCTAGCCATATATAGGATACTTCTAATCCTACAATAGGGGATGTAGGGAGATCCCACAAAGTACTTGTGGTGTTTGAAAACTATTAGGAGCATCAAGGCATCATTATTTAGACTAAAAGTGTGTTACATAGTATGTCTACCTCTATTTTGTTTGATTCTAGTGCTTAAGTCTCCTTTATTTTCCCTTTCCTTATGGAGCAATGTGGGCTAGTCGTAGCATGATAGGTGTAAAAATTACATTAACAATTTAAAACAAATTGAATTAAAGGATATTATGCATTAATATCTTTTTAATAATTTTGAAGGATGAGTCAACACGTTGGGAGAAAAATTCAAGCATTGAATGGTACATGAAAGACAATCATGGTTCTACAAAGGAATATGCTTTGAATTATGTCACAGGGTGGTCACACAATAGTGTGTCCCACTTTTTTGAACATCTTGATTTTTGCTAAAATTACACATTTTTAAGAAAATATGATGATTTAAGCCTTGAGGGGCCCATTTAATGGAGTAAATTAAAAATAGTTAGATAAAATCCTCTTAGATAAAACTCTTTGATATAATCTCTCTACTCCTTAGTCACACCTACAATCAAGTCTCCTTTGCACCTATCAAAACAGTGACAAAAAACACTTTGACATTAGCTTTTTGGGGGATCAAATTAATTTGTTTGACAAACCCAGATGTAGGAAGGTACTACTCAGAGTAAGATTTCGAATGATTATGATTTTATATATATTGAGTTTATTACAACTTTGTATTTTTAGTTTTACTAAACATAGGTTGTCTGACCATTTAGCAACTTCTTTGTTTGATGCTTCTAGAAAAATAGTAAATTAGGAAACAAATTATGAAAAATATCTAGGAATTAGGTATTTCTGTTATCTTTTTAATAAAAAAATAAAAAATGAATTTTGATATATACAAATCAAGTTAGAGCACCCAAAATGAACCTATGCCCAAATTATAGTTAATGGAACTTCGTAACTCAATAAAATATAAAATATTCAACCAAATTGAAAAAAACCAATTAGATGCCCTAGATATTGGAGTTAAAAACCTAAGTTTGAAATAATTGCAATTTAATCATTTTAAGAAAAAAAATTATGCCTGAAAAACTAAATGTCACTCCTTAAAAATGTTGATTTTTTTATACAAGCTACTTTTTGAAGGAGAAAGAAAAATAAATACAAATCAATTCCAAAATAAAAATAAAATAAAATTTAGAAACTACAAAAATAATGCTAAAAGTCACCAGTTTACGTCATCTTCAAATTCTTAATGGTTTTGCAACAATATGTGTCTAAACGTGAAGTATTTTTTTGAACCTCACCAAAATTTTCACCATCTCCCCAAGTCATTTTTCTATTATTGAAAATCATTCTACTTTTGGCCTTTTTGTATACCAAATTATATAATTTTAAATCTTTCGATTGAACCTCACGATTGAAGTTTGAAAGTTCACCAACTCAAGGTTCATTTCCATCCTGACTCTTATTTGAGTCTCGAGTCTCTGTTGAATGTAAATTTGAGAAGTGTAAAGCATGTTGGTGGGCATTGAACTTGAACCATTGTACCTCCTATTTGGTTCAAAAAATGTGTGGTTCATCTCACATGAGAATATACAGGCGAAATGATAAATGAAGGAAAATAATCGAAAGGAAATATATTCTGGGCATTCCATGAAGTTTAATTTTTTAAAACTTCTATGAATAAAAGGAATCAAAATCCTCGCTCTATGCCAAATATGAAGGATATACAATTACAAAATGGGGGTGATTGTTGATAGTCCTATAAGGCCTTTGGAATTAATGTAGGGAATGAATTATAAGTTGGAGAAAAATATAATTATTTCTCCAAACTATTAGGGCTCTGTTTTATTATATTCTCAATGCATAATAATTTGTTAATAAAACACATGATGTCTATGGAAAGGTGAAAATATTTTAAAGATTCAGTTATGAAATTGAATGGTCATATGTTTTATTTTTATTTTTATTGTAATATATTTCTAGGGGAGGTTAGGATTACAACATGGGAATGAACAAGGAATATACAAATTTATTTAATTATAGGCAATGTATAGAAGTGTAGTTTAAATTAAATAAATAATATACACTTATTTAATTTCCATGATGGGCTAAAGTCAAGCATGGTCAGGTATGTAAAAATTTATGTGTCTACATTTTTCTCCTTTTGGTATAACGTCACTTTTTGTATAGCATCTTTACGTGATGTTATACCAAAGAAGAATAAATCATACTAGATATAAAGGGGTGAGGACTAGTGGCATGATGCCTCATTAATTGGTGGGTGAGGAAGGATGAGGAGGAGGTAGTGGTAAGCTCCCTTGAGAGGACATAGGTTTCCAAGAACACAAGTGTGTTCTTGAAAGGGACTTGAGGACTATAGGATGCATAATTAAAGAAAATAGGATAGGGATGATGAAGAAATATATGAGAGGAGGAATGGATGAGAGTCATGTTGCAATGGTCTAATAAACCTAGATTTGATAAATTATACTTGACATTATACACCAACATATGAGGAATGGGGACAAAATGTGCCAAGTACATGATAAAAAAGGTCAAGTACAAACATGCATGCCTTATGACACCATGGTATGGAACACCATTATTCCCTTGTGGTACTAGAATTTGAAGGCCATGATAAATGCAAACAATTATAATACAGAGAAGCACCAAGAAAACATGCACAATAAACCAAAATTAAATTAGAATATTGCCCCTATTCAAGATGAAAACCAATTGATTAATAGATTGATGATGGTGATGGTGATGAAGAGGATAGAAAAGTTAATGTAATAAGAATATGCATACCTTGAGGATTAGGAAGGATACATCCATATGGTGATAATCGGATTCAAAGGTTGATCAATGGATTATAAACCTTTTTGTATTAAGATGAGGATTGATTTAGGATGATGGGATTGATTAAAAGATTGGATTGCATGGATTGGGCGATTTCATTTAGATGAACTAATTTTGTATTTATAGATTGGATGTATTAAGAGATTGAATAGGTTGTAAGGAGGATAAATTATGGATTCGATACGATAGTTTTGTATGGAAGACATGACAATTAGGATACAAGAATGAATGGGAACCAATGACAAGGGAGAACTAAGGCTTGGTAAAGAGATGGAATGGATAGAGAGATTTCTTGGATTGTAGACATATGATTAAGTGGATGGATATACATAGGATATGTAGGACTAAAGGATGGGTGGATGTGAATCTAGGGGATATGTTGCAAAGGAGTGAAATGACTAGCACTAAGTGTATGCAAATTAATGATGTAATTATTGTGGATAAATATGTATGATGTGAAAGGATAGTGTGTAAGGGATATGGATGAAGGATGAATTAAATATTGTAATGTCCAAAGAATGCATGAATGTTTTTCTTCTATCTTGAACATGATAAAATGGTAGGAAAAGTAGGATGGATTTGGATAGGATGAGGGATATGAGATGAAGGATATGAATAGGATAGTCAAAATCAAAGATAGGAAAGAAAGATGAACTTAACATGATGATGGATAGGATATGGAGGATATAGGAGTATATGGATTATAAGATAACATGGATGGGTCTTACCTGTAAGTATAGAATGTGAGGAGATGAGGGGTTAAAAATTACACTTTTTATCAAGTTTTCATCATGGTATTTATCCAAGGCACCACAAGAAATGGTTTTCACTATTGAATGTATTTTTTCTTTACTTTTTTTTTTCTCATTTTTTCTTTATTTTTAGAATAGTTTGGATAGATAGGGATGATGATAAGTGAATGTAGATAATTATATTTGGTGGATAGTGCTCGTGCCATAGAGACATGGTGGAAGGACTTCAAGCATCTAGTTCATGGATTCCCTTGAAGATGTGCTACAATCTACCAAGGGTATATAGAGGCATACTCATAGAAATCGATAGAAAGGTGGTAAGGGGGATGAAATGGATAAGAAGATGGAAGAGGATAAGGATTTGTGGAAATGATTGGACTAAATGAATAGAAAGATAAGGAATGAGTGTTTGATAATGGATGAGATATTTGAAGATGTGTGGACAAGTAGATCTAGATGTTGGAAAGATCAACATAGGAACACACATTTAGGTGCGGTGGAGTCATAGAGGACATGTGGGTTTTGAATTAGATAGTGTTAGAAATATGGATTTAGTGATGTCATTTATTTCTAGATGTTGTGTTGATTGATATTAACCCGATGGAGTGGTTAGCTGTCTAATATAGGGAGATCTAAAAATAAGTGCTCATATATTATTTTGATATCTAGTGATGATATTCAATGAGTATATGGTGACTCCAAGAGATGACAATATGGGATGCTTGAATATGCATGAAAGAGTATTTGAAGTCCTTATGGGAGAATGTTATGCATTCCTTCACATTTGAAGATTGTGGCTTGTAGTTCTAGATCTAATATCACATTCAATCATTATGTTTTTAGGTCCTTAGTAGTTTAGTGGTTGAAGTTGTGAGTTGCAGTTGCTAACAATGAGGTCATCTATCAAGATTGGTTTGGAGAATGCTTTGTATTAATCTTTTGTGTTGGTTCAAGTGTTGTGGCTTGGAGGATAGGTTCAAATAGTTTACACAATGTTCCAATTTAAAATTCACATGTTAGTTCTCTCTACATGTGAAGTTATGTTGTTTTATTGTTTGACATTATTGTATGTGTTGGTATCTGGTTGACTCTATTGATTATCTTGATTTCAAATTATGATCTTTCAGTCATGATAAGTATTGAAATTTGAGTTAAGATGTTTTTATGGGTCTTACCATAGAGTGTGAAGATCCACATTGAGTTATAATAATTGGAGCATGTTTTTGGGCTGATTGGTTACCATGCTTTATTATTTTTCTACATGGGTAAAGCACAAAATTGTGTCTCATTTAGGCCAACTTAATAGCACATGTGAATTTAAGTATTCCTAATAAAAAAAATTATTTGGTCAAACATATGGTCTAGCTAAATTCATTATAATATCTGAGTTAGATATGGGCCACGATATTTCAAATTGGAAGTGTCAACTAAATACATATTTTATACCACTTTGTGCAAAATTACCAAAAAAATAATTATTTGAAATAGTCAATGTTTGAACAACTCCTACTCTAATAAATAATACCTTTTTATTTAATATAAAAATACCCTTTTGTAGATCTATAGCTGAAGTTTTCAAAAATATATTTCTTTTGGTATTTTAACTAGTTTTCATATTTCATATTTTATTTTTATTAAAAGTGGGTTATCAACACTAAATATATGGTTGATTATCTTGTCAAGAAAAAATACTAGAAATTATTTAAAAGTTTGAAAAAAAGTGATGCCATAGTGGAAAGAATCTATGTCAAGAAGATATAATTCTTTTGCATTTTGGGTAAATAATTAAGATAAAATGTGACACCAAATGAAAAGTGTTATATTTCAATACATGCTAGTTTTTAAAAATTATTTAAAAATATATATTTATAAAATAGTGAAAAAATAAATCCATGCAGTAAAGTTTCAAGTTATCAAAACACACAAAAAAATTGAAGAAAAAAGATAAAATTTACTATAAAAAGAGTGACGCTCCATGTAACTTCAATTTCATGATCTTATCAGCAACTAAATTTTAGTGTTTAATTTATAGACAACTACATTCAAACATTTTTTTGAATTTTTTTTAAAAATTACAAACATAAAATGTACTAAAAATATATATATTTTATTATTTTACATTATTTTAGAATTCTAAACATATACATCACTTTCTAATGATTCAATTAAAAATTTTCAATTAGCATTGGTAATTTCCTTCATAAAATTGTGACACGACTTTGTGCTTTTACCCACATATTAAGTTTGATGCTAGGGTGTTTGTATCACAAGCTTTATTTTTAGAAGGCTCCACTATAAAAATAAATTCTTGCCAAGATCTTTCCATTGTAACATTTGAATTGATGAGTCAAACTTTCTTGGAGTTAGTATCTTTGGATCAATGTACAAATGCATTTTTAAGAGATGCTAAGATAGCTGCTATCAAAGCTCTTAATTTACAAAATGAAGAAGCTAATAAGAGTTTTAACATGGAGTACAAATTGTTAGGGAATATTCAACACCGTAACCTCATCAAAATTACAAGCACATTTTTCTATCCTCGCTTGGAAGGTTTGGTTCTTGAATTTGCATCAAATGGGATCTTGGAGAATCATTTGCACCATCAGAGAAATAATGAGAGATTTTATAAATTGGGATTCAATGAGTATTTAAACATTATCGTAGATGTATCCTATGGCATGGAATACCTACATCATGGTTTCCCTCTTCAAATTAAGCACTGTGATTTGAAATTGGAAGCATTAACTAAATACATATTTTATACCACTTTGTGCAAAATTACCAAAAAAAATAATTATTTGAAATAGTCAATGTTTGAACAACTCCTACTCTAATAAATAATACCTTTTTATTTAATATAAAAATACCCTTTTGTAGATCTATAGCTGAAGTTTTCAAAAATATATTTCTTTTGGTATTTTAACTAGTTTTCATATTTTATATTTTATTTTTATTAAAAGTGGGTTATCAACACTAAATATATGGTTGATTATCTTGTCAAGAAAAAATACTAGAAATTATTTAAAAGTTTGAAAAAAAAATGATGCCATAGTGGAAAGAATCTATGTCAAGAAGATATAATTCTTTTGCATTTTGGGTAAATAATTAAGATAAAATGTGACACCACATGAAAAGTGTTATATTTCAATACATGCTAGTTTTAAAAAATTATTTAAAAATATATATTTATAAAATAGTGAAAAAATAAATCCATCCAATAAATTTTCAAGTTATCAAAACACACAAAAAAATTGAAGAAAAAAGATAAAATTTACTATATAAAGAGTGACGCTCCATGTAACTTCAACTTTATGATCTTATCATCAACTAAATTTTAGTGTTTAATTTATAGACAACTACATTCAAACATTTTTTTGAATTTTTTTAAAAAATTACAAACATAAAATGTACTAAAAAATATATATTTTATTAGTTTACATTATTGTAGAATTCTAAACATATACATCACTTTCTAGTGATTCAATTAAAAATTTTCAATTAGCATTGGTAATTTCCTTCATAAAATTGTGACACGACTTTGTACTTTTACCCACATATTAAGTTTGATGCTAGGGTGTTTGTGTTGGAAACTGCAAATTGAAGCAATTGTTGTGTTGTCATTGATGTCAAAACCTTAACTGGTAAGACTGTTGCTACTTAGGAAAGTACTATATCTATTTGAGTGTTGCTAAGGGGATAGGCAAGGTTGGTAACAATAGCACCTAAGGAAAGGTTGAGTTATCTTGATACTACAAAGTGTACTTGACTATGTTGTACAATGATGAGACAATGTATTGTTTATCTTAGTAAGATTGAAGACTAAACTGGTAGGCTTGAACGAGCAAAAATGGAGAAATCATGTTCAAGCTGAGTAATGTTAGTGTCGACCGAGTCAATATATGCCGAGCAAAATTCTAGTGTCGATCGAACATCAGTTAATTGCTGAGGAAACATTTTTAGTAATGACTGAGCTTTCTACATGAAGACCAAGTAGTTGATCACAGTATTGACTGAGCATCAGTATTTTTATATTTGAAGAGAATTCAGATTTGGAGCCAACATTGTTGAATTCTTGGATTATGTAAAATGTGTTGACTTTATTTATTGATTGTTTGAAAGCATTGAATGCATTGAAAAACATTTTATTGTAAATCTTTAAGAGATTTGAAATGTTTCTAGAAAAGGAGCCGAAGAACATAAAGTGGGTAGATTCAATGAATCTGACCTAACCCTAAGATCTACGAAGGAGATTGAGCGGAAAAAGATGAGTTAACCTAATTGAGGAAGTATTAAGGGAACCTAAGCATTAGGTATGTGTGTGCATGGGTGAATAGAGGATGCTGGAAGATCAGTAGATGTTATTGACTGTCTAAGCAGAAAAGGCTGAAGGAGAAGTGTAGTGATTGCTTGAAGAAAAGTTTCGAGTAGATCAGAGATGGAGATGGAAAAGTTTGAAAGTCAGTAAACCAACATTTGTGTATGGAATTGGATCTGATATTTGCAAAGTGAGTTGTATGTTTTTCAGATCAATACTACTGCTACTTTCTAACCATTGTAACAGTCAAAATCCTTTTAACAGAGGTTGACCTAACAGTCATATGTTTAAATCCTTTGAACAAGGTTGCATTCTAATGGAATGTATGTAAGTCCTATAACAAGGCTCACTTCTAACAGAGTGATTGAAATCCTTTAACCAGGTCACACCTAATAGTGTGTATTGTAACCTTTGACAGGGTTGGCTTTTAACCGAGCTCACTTCAGAAGAGTGAAAATAATAGTAGCATGTTACAAAGTGGTTTTTCCTAGATTGGGTTTCCACTATAAATCCTAGTGTCAATGCTTGTGTGAATGTTTTGGTTTAAACATTTCTGTGTTTTACAAGTTAGATACAGCTGGGTAGTGGACTGCAATGTTATATGTTTCTATTATTGAATCAGTGATGACCAAGTTGGTTTTGGTTGTTAGATCTGATTTAAAGAAAAGTTTTTGAAGTTTGTTTTATACATCTGGACCTGAGAACAAATGATTCACCCCCCCTCTCTATTGTTCTAAATCATATTAACAATTGGTATCAGAGTTATGTTGCTTATTATTGGTGTTTACAGAAATCAAGTTTAAAGGGACTTGAAGCAAATGATCAAGATGTATAAGGAGGTACAAAAGCTGAATAAGGAAAACTTCCCTGCATGGAAAAGCTTGATGAAGCTGCATCTGGCTGGTATTGGTGATTTTGCAAAGTACTACATTGAGAATGACTATGTCTCACCTATTGCACCTTTGACTGCCGAAGAAATGAGAGCTAAGCAAGAACATAATCAGGCAATGCTAGAAATTGCATCTGCCCTAAGCTATCTAGAATTTGAGGACATTAAGGATTGCACAAGTGCTAAGGAGATGTGGGACACTCTTGCAAAGATCTATGGTGGTGACATAAATGTACTGAAAGCTAAGGCCAAGAGTCTCAGAGGTAAGTTTGATGAAATGAGAATGCAAGAAGGTGAGAACATTGCACAATATTGTGGTAGAATAAAAGAAGTTGTGGATGCTATTAGAGGAGCAAGTGGGATTGTTGATGATGAAACTATAATTGGAAAAGTACTAAGAATTCTACATCCTATATATGCTATTAAGATCTTAGCTATTCAGGAATCTAGATGTAACTCTACAAATTTTCTTACTTTGGAAAGTTTGGTTGGCAAGCTGACTACTTTTGAACTCTCTAACTATGATAACTTCACTATTGGTAGTATTGGTAATGTTGAATCTACTTTTAAGTCACAATTAGTTCTAAACAAGCCAAAGAAAGAAAAAGAAAGATGCATCAGTGAAAGTGAAAGTGACAGTGACACTTCTGATGAAGAACTTGAAGATCTAGAAGCTCTTATGGCTAGAAGACTGAGAAGGGGAAAAGGAAAATATAAAGATAAACTCCCTATTATATGTTTTGCATGTAATAAAGTTGGTCATATAGCTTCTAGATGTCCTGACAGGAATGATAAAGATGAAGAAAGAAAAAGAAAACACAAAGATAGAAGAGATGACATAAGCTACCAAAGGTACAAAGACTACAAAGGAAAAGGTAAGAAATCTTGTTACATTGCTGAGGAAGAAATTAACACTAATAGTGATGATTTTGAAATTGAGGTAGTCTATGTTGCAATGAAAGATGAATCTGATGAGGATGAGAAAACTGCATTGATCTCCTATGTGAACAAGAATGAAAAATGGATTATTGACAATGGTTGTTCACATCACATGACTGGTGACAAGAGTAAGTTTGAGACCTTACATCATTATAGAGGTAAAAGTGTAAAATTTGGTAATGATGCACCATGTCTTGTTAGAGGAAAAGGTTTGATTAAACTAACTAATAAGATCTCTTGTGAAAATGCATATTGGGTTGAAGGTCTAAATTATAATCCGCTAAGTGTTGCATAGCTCAACAGCACTAGTTACCGAGTGGAATTTCATCACAAGAAAGCTAAGATATTTGATGCTACTGGTGAACTGATCGAAAGTGGAGAACATACTAGAGGTAATTTGTTCTATCTTGACCTATCTGAAGAAGCATGTATGGTTGCAAAACTTGATGACATTTGGTTATGGCATAAGAGGCTATGTCATGTTAACTTTGATAATCTGGTAGAAATAAGTAAGAAGAAGAAAGTAAGAGGTCTACCTAGATTGAAGAAACCTAAAAATGTGATGTGTAAGGAATGCCAGTTAGGAAAAATGATAAAGTCAAGTTTTAAGAGCAAATCCTTTACTTCTGATAACATTTTAGATTTGGTTCATACTGACCTTTGTGGACCTATGGGTGTACAAAGTTACTGTGGTGCTAGATATTTTATCTTGTTTGTTGATGATCATACCAGGATGATGCATGTAATGTTTCTAAAAGAAAAATATGATGCTTTTCAATTCTTTAAGTGGTATTTAGCTAAAGTTGAGAAGGAGACAGGTAGGAACCTGAAATGTCTTAGATCTGACTGAGGTGGAGAATTTACATCAAATGAATTCAATCTATTTTGCAATGAAAGAGGAATCAAAAGATAGATGTCTGCACCTAGAACACCTCCATAGAATGGTATAACAAAGAGAAGAAACATATCTATCTTGAATTGTGCAAGGAAATTATTGATTGAAAAGAATGTAGCACATAAATACTAGAAAGAAGCTATAAGTATAGCTGTCTACACTCTTAACCGGGTATAGATCAAGAAAGGTACAAATTTGACACCCTATGAATTATGGTATGGGCATGCACCGAGTGTTAAATACTTTAGAATCTTTGGAAGAAAGTGCTACATATTAAAAGACAATAGGTATGGAAAGTTTGATGCTAAAAGTGATGAAGGCATATTCCTAGGGTATTCCACAAAAAGTAAAGCTTATAAGTGTTTGAAATCTAACACTAACAAAATTGTGGAAAGTGTGAATGTCAAAGTTGATGAGTATGCAAAGAGAAATGAAGTTGAAAGAAAAAGAGAACTGGAAGATTATAGATCTTTTGTGTATATTGAAGAAGAAGAAGAGGCAAGTAACAGACTTGCACCTGATGCCGAGTCTCGGGCAAGCAATGCTGAGCGACAGGAAGATGCTGTCGAGCATCAGGAAAACATTGCCGAAAGAGAAAAAGAACATGCCAAGCGACAAGATAATGCTGCCGAGTATCAGGAAGAGGTTGCTGAGAATTCATAAGCTAAATCTAAAAATCATGTTGAGGAACCTGATGAAATAGAGGAGAGAAGAGATGAACCTATTTTGGAAAAATATGTAAGAAGAAATCACAAGCCTGAACAGATAATTGGAGACAAACATACTAGAATTCTGACCAGAAGTAAGACAAAGAATCCAACATGTTTACTGTGTGAATTTGAACCTAAGTCAACTAGAGAGGCATTAGAAAATGAAGACTAGATACAAGCAATGAATGAAGAAATAGACCAGATAGAGAAGAATGATACTTGGACTTTGGTGTTGAGACCTGAAAACAAAAATGTTATAGGAACAAAGTGGGTGTTCTGGAATAAGTTGAATGAAAAAGGTGAAATAACTAGGAACAAAGCTAGGCTGGTATGCAAAGGCTACACACAAGAAGAAGGAATAGATTATGGGGAGACATTTGCCCCTATAGTTGGATTGGAAGGAGTAAGAACTCTGCTTGCATATGTTGCTTATAAAGATTTCAAGGTTTATCAAATGGATGTCAAGTCTGCATTCTTAAATGGTATACTAGAAGAAGAAGTTTACATATAATAGCCATAAGGTTTTATTGATCCAAACATAAGACACATGGTATGCAAATTGAACAAAGCACTATATGGATTAAAACAAGCTCCCAGAGCATGGTATGAGAGATTGCATAACTACTTGATACAGATTGGATTTTCAAGAACAAATGACACAAGCAATTTGTACATGAAAGATGAAGAAGGTAAAGGTATCTTGTTGGCAAAAAAAATTGTGGATAATATTATTTTTGGTGGACAAGATACTTTGTGTAAAAGATTTTCAAATGAAATGCAAACTGAATTTGAAATGAGCATGTTTGGTGAGATCAAATTATTTGTTGGTTTACAAGTATATCAGATGAAGAAAGGAATTTTCATTACACAGTCTAAGTATGTTAATGAAATACTAAAAAATTTTGGGATGGAAGATTCTAGACCAGTGAGTACTCCTATCGCTACTAGACAAAAGTTATCTAAGAATGATGATGCTGGAGAAGTGAACCAGACTTTGTACAGATCCATGATTGGAAAATTGCAGTATGTTGTACATAGTAGACCAGATATTGCACTAGTTGTTGGGATTGTGGCAAGATTCTCTGCCAATCCTAAGGAAACACACATGATGGCTGTGAAAAGAATTATGAGATACTTGAAAGGGATTGCTAACTATGGGCTATATTACAAGAAGGATGAAATATTTGAACTAAGAGTATATACAGATGCTGATTGGGCAGGAAATGTAGATGATAGAAAGAGTACTAGTGGTGGAGCTTTCTTTCTTGGACAAAGATTAGTCTCCTGGACGAGCAAGAAACAAAATTGCATTTCCCAATCTACTGCTGAAGCTGAGTATGTTGTTGCTGCAGTAAACTATTCAAATTTGGTATGGATAAAACAATTGTTGGTAGGCATGAAAGAACAAATCACTGAACTTGTTGTTATTTTATGTGACAACACAAGTGCTATCAACATTTCTAAGAATCTAGTGATGCATACTAAGACCAAGAACATAGCAATCAAGTATCACTACTTGAGAGAATTGGTAC
Organism: Chamaecyparis obtusa; assembly: GCA_027943335.1. Lineage (NCBI taxonomy): Eukaryota > Viridiplantae > Streptophyta > Pinopsida > Cupressales > Cupressaceae > Chamaecyparis > Chamaecyparis obtusa. Next base: position 44,531 of record BSBK01013034.1, on the reverse strand, counting down.
AAGATAAAGAAGTCCAAATGGAATATGTGAATACAAAGGAACAATTAGCAGACATATTCACTAAAGCTTTAACTAAAGAATCACATGAGTATTTGAGAAGTCAATTAGGGGTCCTTCCCCTAACTGAGGCTGCCTAGTTAAGCTAGGAGCACTGCATCAAATATGCTACGGAAGAATATTTGACAGATTGATGTAGAAGATTGTCACACTTTAGGACTGGCCTAAAGTTGTGAAGAAGATAAAAGACAAGGAATTAGTGATAAGAAAGATGACAGAGGGAGAAACACTAAGCTGCACAGATAATATCTACATCTGATGGATTTATGTTTTAGTTGCTGCTTTGGCATTTTTATCAAAGAGGGAGATGAAATGAGATGATATAATAACACATGACACTGAAAGAAAAAGTAAGGAGATGATGAACTGAAATGAAATGAAGGATCGGGATAGAGGGAGATATGGATATTTCTGACAGTCACAGAAGTGAGGCTAATAGATTCTGAATCAAAATGAAGCTAAGGATATTACAATTTTTTTTTCTGATGGACAGATAAGTTTTTGGATTGGTTGGTAATCCATGTGTTATTCATGTGATATCATATGATGTTGCCATCAATGCCAAAGAGGGAGATTGTTGGAAATTGCAAATTGAAGCAATTGTTGTGTTGTCATTGATGTCAAAACCTTAACTGGTAAGACTGTTGCTACTTAGGAAAGTACTATATCTATTTGAGTGTTGCTAAGGGGATAGGCAAGGTTGGTAACAATAGCACCTAAGGAAAGGTTGAGTTATCTTGATACTACAAAGTGTACTTGACTATGTTGTACAATGATGAGACAATGTATTGTTTGTCTTAGTAAGATTGAAGACTAAATTCGTAGGCTTATCCGAGCAAAAATGGAGAAATCATGTTCAAGCCGAGTAATGTTAGTGTCGACCGAGTCAGTATATGCTGAGAAAAATTCTAGTGTCGACCGAACATCAGTTAATTCCCGAGGAAGATAGTATAAGCCGAGGAAACATTTTTAGTAATGATTGAGCTTTCTACATGAAGATTGCGTAGTTGATCACAGTATTGATCGAGCATCAGTATTTTTATAGTTGAAGAGAATTCAGATTTGGAGCCGACATTGTTGAATTCTTGGATTATGTAAAACATGTTGACTTTATTTATTGATTGTTTGAAAGCATTGAATGCACTGAAAAATATTTTATTGTAAATCTTTAAGAGATTTGAGATGTTTCTAGAAAAGGAGATGAAGAGCATAAAGATGGTAGATTCAATGAATCTGACCTAACCCTAAGATCTAAGAAGGAGATTGAGCGAAAAAAGATGAGTTAACCTAATTGAGGAAGTATTAAGGGAACCTAAGCATTAGGTATATGTGTGCATGGGTGAACAGAGGATGCTGGAAGATCAGTAGATGTTATTGACTGTATAAGAAGAAAAGGTTGAAGGAGAAGTATGGTGATTGCTTGAAGAAAAGTTCTGAGCAGATAAGAGATGGAGATGGAAAAGTTTCAAAGTCAGTAAACCAACATTTGTGTATGGAATTGGATCTGATATTTGCAAAGTGAGTTGTATGTTTTTCAGATCAATACTGCTACTACTTTCTAACCATTGTAACAGTCAAAATCCTTTTAACAGAGGTTGACCTAATAGTCATATGTTTAAATCCTTTGAACAAGGTTGCATTCTAATGGAATGTATGTAAGTCCTATAACAAGGCTCACTTCTAACATAGTGATTGAAATCCTTTAACCGGGTCACACCTAACAGTGTGTATTGTAACCTTTGACAGGGTTGGCTTTTAACCGAGCTCACTTCAGAAAAGTGAAAATAATAGTAGCATGTTACAAAGTGGTTTTTCCTAGATTGGGTTTCCACTATAAATCCTAGTGTCAATGCTTGTGTGAATGTTTTGGTTTAAACATTTCTGTGTTTTACAAGTTAGATACAACTGGGTAGTGGAATGCAATGTTATATGTTTCTATTATTGAATCACAATGCATAATTAGCCAATCAAAATGAAAATCAAGTCTTAATTCGAGATCAATCAAAATTGAGAGCAGTTTAATTAAGTGCAATCAAATCAAAATATAATTAAATCAAATAATTTTATAGTCTTGGATTAAATTAAATTCAACCCATTCAAGGGGTACATGGCTAAAATAAATCAATTAAATCAATTAATAAATCTCAATTACTCTCAACAACCCAAAAGGAGAGGAAACTCAATCAACCAATGAGATTTAAGGAAAGGCATTCACATGGATCAAGCCAAATTCAATCTCAATCACTCAAAGTGAAAGAGAATCTTGTCCATTGATCTTGTCTACTTGTCTCAAGCTTTGAGGACACAAGCTTTGCATTGTCTTCAAAGGGTGGAACCAAGGACTCAACCAAGGTTTAATCAAGATCAAACACAACTACACCCCCCTACCATTGGAAAATCTATAAAAGGAAGACCAAATTCCTTCATTAGAATCAACCACACATCTAAGAATTGCATTGAACCTCTTGCAATTTGAGTTTAGAAAGGCATTTGAGAGCTTAAGTAGCATTTACTTTGATATAATTGTTAGCTTAACTTGTTTATCTTATCATTCTCATTCTAGGACTGTCATTAATGGAATCTTGCTGAGAGCTTTGCATTAACATTCTTAGTTAGAGAGCCATAGGATGCTCCATTGATCATTGATTTGCTAAGTAGTTGCTCTATTGCTTTGTGGTTTAATTTAGTTCTATTTCATTTATTATTGATGTTCAACCTTAATTTTATGAAGGTACATTCCCTTGTACACAAAATGGTGCCCACCGTGGGGCTCTAAGCCTCATTTCATCATTTTAATCATATTTTTGTATGCTTGTATTTTCACTTTTCCATGAGTTTTCTGCAGAAAATAGGTGAAGTAACACGTAAAATGGATTCAATCATGCCTACAATCACTCTGATGACGCTTAAAATCTCTGTTCTGACACCTACGAGTTGATAACTCACACCTGCTCGATAAATTCTCTTCTGTCTTGAATTATTTCTAGTTGCCTGTGAGATAGATGCTCATGCCTGTGAGATAAATTGTTCAGCCTTTGCTTGTAAAGTCATGCCTATGACTTAGGAAGTGTCACGGATCGCCTATTTTTTATCGCTTGTGACAGACCTTTGCTATGCACTTTACTGAGATAGTCATGCCTATGACTTAAGAAGTGTCGCAGATCTACTATTTGTTATCGCTTGTGACAGACCTTTGCTAAGCACTTTACAGACCAAGTCACACGTAGTATCTGCTATTTTACGCATAGTATTGTTAAATTGTCACTTCAGATAAATCATTTTACACAATTTTCAATATTTTTTATGCTTAGCAATAAATTGTTCACTCTTGATTAACTTTCAGTGTTACCTATATCACTGGAAAGTGACGCTTGCTGTCATTAAAGTTACGCCTGCTAACAATTTGATCTCATGTATTAGCTGGACAATGTCACTTTCTGTCTATTGTCTTAATTTGCTATTTGATTGGATCAATTCAATTATCTAACTCTTCATTTGTATGTTTTGACTATAAATGAGCAGGCACAGAAAGGTCCAAAAGCTAGAGAGCAAGTTTAATCAAGAAGAAAAGGCATTGGCTAAGAGGATCAAGAAGGAAAATGTTGCACACATCAAGGCTGTTCTTGAGACATCACAAGAGGAAGAAAACTAGGTATATCAAAACTATCTTGCAATTATTGAAGCTTACAAAATGAAATTTGTTTCTCTTAATTGAATTTTTACTCCTTAGTTCAAGTTTTTCCTTAAAAATTTGCAAATAAGGTGCTTAAGGTTCAATACATAATTCTTTGCTTCATCACTTTTGATTTGGTTTCCCCTCATTGTGATTGTTGGTGTTGACTAACTTGCTGGTGGAAAAGCACATTTGGAAGGAGCTATTGCCAAGGTAAGGATAAAAACAATGAAATCACTCAAAAATGCCCCTAACTTCGCTTAGCTACAAGGAAAAGGTAAGCCTCAACTAGTCAATATTTTCCCTTAAATTGTGGCATTGATGCATTTCAAGAATCTAGTAATTAAGAAGAATTAAGGAATCAAACACTTAAAATCAAAGCCCCTTGTTTGTGGAAGAGTAGAAATACTCAAATCCCTATAGTTAGTGGGTGAAATCAATTGAACATTTCTAATTGTGTTTGGGAACTAAAGGAAAAGTTAGGGATATGCTCTTCACCTTTCGATGAACCAAATTCCCAAAAGCTTAACCTTAACTCCATTTTTCCTTGCTTTGAATGAACATGCTAGAGAATTAGTGGGCTTGCCTCCTGAGTTTTCCTTAACGAGGCCAGTGAGAGGGACAACCCAAAGTGGGATACGCTCACTTTTGCTGCAGGAATCCAACCCACTCTAAAATGAAACACATGCATCCTTAATGGGGTGTGTGACAAATGGATTTTAAATTTTTTGAACTTCCTCTAGTAGTCTTCACGGATTGTGCCAAATCATACTTTTTGTGCATGTGGGAAGCCCCTTAACATACTTGGGGGATGAAAGTTTAAAGTCTATTTGAAGGGAATCTATACCAAATCCTTGATAAAATAGAAAGACCACCTTTTAGAGCCATGTTTATGAGCCAAATCTTCTGCTAGGTAGGTGCTTAAAGTGTCTTTTTGTGCAAAACCCATGACAACGTTCTTCAAATCAAACATTTTGTGTTAAGTGGGTAAAAAGAGACAAGTGAATGCGTGATTATTGTGTTTGAAATACATAAACAAGTGAGAGATATATCCATTGAAAATTCATCTTATATTTTTAAATCTCTTCAATTTAAAATCAACAATTCTCGAATCAAGGATCATTCCAAATTGAACCCTTGTTGGATGTCAGTTTCCACATGGTCCCACACATATAGGGTATCATTACAAGGAGATAGCACTCTTGTTGCAAACCAAGGGCAAGAAGTTGAATACCAAAGTCTTTTAAAAGATCCTAATCAAGAAGAAATTTTTCCAAACCTATTTGAACAAAGACTTGGAGAGATGGATAGAAATTCGGCGTATCATAATCATAATATCAATAATGCCAATCATAATTCCAAAGAAACACTTGAAGAGAAAGTTGAGAGAGCTGCCCAAGACCTAGAATTTCTATAGGTTTTGGAGAAATTGATAGATAGGGATAAAGATAACTTTTTCCTAAATCTAGCCCAAAAGGGAGTAAAGCTTCCTTATGATTTTGATATTGACCAACTCAAGAAAGACCAACAGCAAGATGACCCCATGAATGTCATGAATAGGCAGATAAAGGCCTTCCAAGAACAAATTGATACCATGAAGAAGGCAGCTAAACCTAAGGCCTTTTCCATAGAAGCTTTGTGTCCTTTCCCATTCGACAAAATCTTAGCTATGGTATCTTTTCCCTTCAATACCATTTTTCCTAAATACAATAAGTACATGGGTAAAATAGACCCACATGATCATTTAAGAGAGTTTTGTGCCCTAAGCATAGAGTTCATGTACAACGATACATATCTAATGAGACTCTTTCCTAGAAGCTTAGGAGGTCCCGGAATGGAGTAGTTCTCAAAACTAACCCCAGGAATAAAGACCTTTGAGGAGTTAGCCTCCAAGTTCGTAACCCATTACTCTTATAACATTGAGCATGAAATCACAATGCTCAAGTTGTGTGATACAAAATAGAAAGATGGAGAGTCCTTCTTAGGATTCCTACAAAGGTGGAGGACTGTTTTCGCAAGGTATCGACAAAGTATCCCCGAGAAAGAGAAGATGGAGATCTTCACCAACAATTTGACCATGGAAATGAATTATAGATTACAACTTCAATGTCCCCCAACATTTGAAAAACTCATAAAAAATGGGATCAAGATTGAAGATGTTTTGGTCAAGAGAGGTGAAATCAAATTATTTAAAGATAACAAATTGAACAACAACAACAACAACAATAATAACAACAATAGAAATAATTATGTGCCTAAGTATTTCAATAATCAAGGGTCCTACAACAATAATGATAAATATAAATCATGGATGAAGAATAACAACAAAAACCATGTGAATGATGGAGTTGTGGGGGCCCACAACTTGAAGTCAACCCCTTTTATCCTACCATATGGAGCTAATTCTTCAAATAATGTTAATCAATCAAACAAAGCTCCATATAATTCCAATAATTCCAATAACAATTCCAACACTTCCAACAATAATGCTAAAGGAGACAAATCAAAATCTTCCTCCAATTATAATAAAAAGAAATTCATCTACTTAGGTGAACCTTTGGAGAATGTATTAAGGACCTTGATTACCAATAATGTCACCACATTACCTGATATGAAAGATTATGAACCAGAAGTTAAACCTTATTGGTGGAATGATGCCCATCATTGCAAATATCATCGAAATAGAGGTCACCCAACAAATGAATGCATGAGGTTAAAACACTTGGTGCAAGATTTAATTGACAAGGGAACCATTCAATTTGAAGGACCTAAAAATAATGGAGATCATACGGCCTTCAAGAACCCCTTTGTGAATCATGAAAAGGGTGAGTCATCTAATGCTAATCAAAATAAAATAAAGGGCAATGAGAAAGTGAACTTTTCTCATACTTATGATAACACAATAAATACTCTAAGAGAAGAGGATCAAACCATAAATGTTATCATAGTGAAAGATAAGTTGTCATGCCCAAAAGTTGAGCAAAACACAACTACAATTTTTTTTAAAACCTACTAACTATCTACCAATAATCACTCTTACGCAACTAAGAAGAGTACACTAACTAGCACAAGATCTTATGTTTACGCAAAATGGTGTAGAGAGAAAAAAAAAAAAACAACTGATAATATCGAAGGGTCTGACAAAACCCCAAAGGTCAAACCATAGAAGGTTGACCAAGTTGACCAAGTTTGACCAAAAGCCAAACTTCATCAAATAGCTCCAAACAAAGCTAAAAGGTTCCCTAGACTATTAGCTTCGACTGACACATAAATCAAGATAGTTGACTAAAAGTCAACCAAAGTTGACCAAAAGTCAACCATCACTGAAATATGCACAACTAAGCTAAAAGGAAATAAAATGCATCTAAGAATACTTGGGCACGCAAATTGAGGCATTTGACCAAGGTTTGACTAAAAAGTCAACTATGTAATAAGACAACCAACAAGTCTGTTAAGGTCCAATTGATTAGAGACTTGATCACAAGGGTCAAACTAGAGAAGGTTGACCAAGTTTGACCAAGTTTGACCAAGTTTGACCAAAAGTCAAACTTCACTGAACAGCTTCCAAGCTATCCTATAGGTTTTCCTAAACTGCATGCTTCAACTAGCACACAAATTGAGATAGTTGACTAAAGTCAACTAGAGTTGACCAAAAAGTCAACCATGTATCGAACAACGTGCCACAAAGTTAAAAAGGTTCAAAAATTAATGAAAAATACTTGGGAATGCAAATCGAGGTGTTTGACCTAGGTCTGACCAATGGTTGACCAAAAGTCAACTATGCCCAAATATGACCAACGATGATCTACTAAGGTTTAAAACATAACATAGACTATTTGTGCATGCAAACCAAGGCTAATGCCCTAGGTTTGACCAAGGGTTGACCAAAAAGTCAACTATGCACAAAATGGTCAACATGACCATTAAGGTCAAATTGACTTGAGGTTTGACTAAAGGAAGAAGAAATAAAACCCTAAGATGACTATAACGTTCCCTAGATGAATAGTTAGAGTTATCCTAAAAGTTCGATATTCTAATTAATTAACTCCAAATATATAATTGTCCCATTTACATAGTTACAAAGTATTGAGAAATAAATCTAATGCAACACATCATAATCTGAACATTACAATATTTTAATCAAATTTGTTTAAGCCAATATGTTCAAATGCTTTAAAAAAATAATAAGCTAAAATAAGTTCTTTAATAGGTTTAACCCAATCTTAACGTTGAAACGTCTAGAATGAATTAGGAGTTACTAATTCTAATTTAAATGTAAATAAAAGTTGAATTTAATTCTAAAACAAAATCTATCTAAAAATAAGTTTAAGTTCCCTATAATGACTTAGACTTTACTAAATACAATTTAATCTTGATAAAATTCAATTTATCTAATATACTTGAAACACCGAATACTTAATAATAATAACACCCCTATTATATATATATATATATATATATATATATATATATATATATATATATATATACATATATATATATATGTATATATATATATATATATATATGTATATATATATATATATATATATACATATATATATATATGTATATATATATATACATATATATATATATGTATATATATATATATATATATATATATATATACATATATCTATATATGTATATATATATACATATATACATATACATATATACATATATACATATATATATATATGTATATATATATACATATATACATATATATATATACATATATATATATACATATATATATATATATATATATATATATATATATATATATATATATATATATATATATATATATATATATATATATATATATATATATATATATATATATATATATTTTATAATTGCTGGTGTAAATTTAATTTCCTGAATTTCAAAACAGCGAGTATGTAGAGAATTTATTTTTAAAATTAAATTACATAATTGCATTCATATTAAGTGGCTAAACAACTTGTAGGAATCAAAATTTCGATTTAGGCCTTTTTATTTTTTGATAATTTTCAAGAAATTTTCTAAGTACAAAATATAAATTTAAAATAACATTTCACAATATAACATTATAATTAATTTATTTAAATTATCGTAATACAAGTAAGATTAAGATAATTCAATACTATCGAATTTGAATATACCTTATAACACTATAATCTATAATATGCATAATGATGCCATAGACAATCATGGAGTTTGTCCAATTAAAATGACATTTAAATGTCCAAATTGCTTCATAATCCATTAAACCCAAAATTTAATCCATAATTTCATTTTCAATACATTAAATAACAATAAAATTTACAAATTTAAAATGTATGATTTACAAGGAAATCCCCGATTTCCGAATTTCAAACATAACTTGAAATGCAAGGTTACAACAAATTTTACAATTTTGAATTTCAAACTCAACAATATTACCAGCTCCTATATCCAGCTGGGTACCTGATAGAGTGAGGTTGACCATGGAGGCTCACCTCCCAACCTAGGCCTTTTCAAGGCCACCCCCGAGCTAGGGGATCAAAACTGGAACAGGGTACAAACAGACACTCAAGCATGAAGGAAAAACATCCATACACAAATACATTTAAGTCATAATCCCAACAGGGGTTTTACAAGAGGAAGGCCTCCAAGAGACCTTCCTGAAAATGGGGTAGAGGTGGACTACCAGGTGGAGAAGCCAGAACAAGATACAAATATCCCAAGCCACACATGGACTTGGGAAGACCATCTCCAAGAGATATGATCTAACTCTCCTTATGCCCCCCAGGTGCCCATAGGCCATGTTTGGCATCATGGGTATCGTGGAACCCCATGTTTTATCCCTCCACACATGGGAGACTCTACACATCCTGAGTCTACATCCTACTACCCCCTTAAAGGTTACTCCACCTTCCCTAAGGTGAGTAAACCTTGAAGAAACCCATCCCAAAACGAGATCACAAAGTAAAAACAACATTTTTACAAAACATAAATTTTACCATAAAAAGCCATGGACTCCATTAATGGAGCTCCAAGCTCAAACATATGCAAGAAATAACAAAAATAGCACAAGGCCTACCTTGATCCAAGCAAAGGTTGAAATCTTGAAAAAAAACTTGAACTCCTTCCAAAGCTAGCCTCTCTCCTAAGCTTTTTCCAACAAGTGGTCCCCAAAACTAGAGAGTGGGTGATCAACTAAAACCTTACTCCAAGGCCTCTCCTAAATAGGCAAACCTCCTAAAATCTAGGAGCCAATCAGAAGAGAGGAAGAAACTTCCATTCACTTCTTCCCACTTGCCTTCCTTCACCATAAATGGAGTTGAATGCAAGTTTGGGAAGAAGAGAGAGGTTAACCAAAACCTCACAACTCTTCAATCTCGTGCAAAATGAAAACCTTGACTTTAGAGGGGTCATTAATGAGTTTTAAGGCTCTTAATGGGTTGAAAATGACCCCTAACCCCTAAGGTATCAACTTGGGTAGCTAAAAATGACCCCAGTTAGTCTATGGGAGCCCAAAAGACCCTCCTAAACCCCACCTAAAGTTTATGCACGGATTTCTGGTTTTTGTTGACTTCTAGAAACTTCTCAACCCAAGGTTAGTTGATCCTACCCTAAGGTTACACCCTAGTCAAGCCCTTGACCCATACAATATTAAAATACTTAACCATGCCAACACTTAAGCCACAATTTGCCAAATTTGGCACATTAAATAAAACAATAGACATGGCTAATACACATAGACATTTGCTAAATTAGATACACTCATGCAAACCACATATACGAATAAAAGACTACACAACGAGGTCCACGTCTCTTTATACAAAGAGGACCTTGGAATGCATGGTATAAACATAGGTTCCAATACTGGATCCCCACATTTAAATCCATGGTCAACTTATCCTGCACACTCAATGCACACATTAGTAGGTCCAATTAACATGATATAAACATAATACATCGAAACTGCTTGGTTTAAAACTATGTCTGTAAATCAATCCATTAAGCACAACTTTGGTTTCGTAAACCAACTTTTCTTCGCAATGGTTTTAAAACATCATATAACATCATATGTAACATAATCATAACTGAAACTAAAACATAACATGTAGTATCTCGAGTGTACCCTGATTACATAATTAGGTACCGAACATATAATATAGGATTCAACAGATCCTCAAATACTTAGGTGTCTCAAAAGTCTAGTATGTCTGTAAAATAAGTACTGAAAGCATGGAAAACATAATAGTAATAGTATGACTGTCTGGTAGGTCTCACATAAGTCAAGGGAAGTATCATCAAATGTTGTCACTAGGGGGCAAGCATAAAAAATTATCCTACCTACCAATGTTGCAAAGATTGTGTTATCAAACCAAGCTTCAACATCATCATCAAAACAATATAACTTGGTTGATCAATTACAAAGAACTCTCGCTCAAATCTCTATTCTTGAATTGCTCAAATTATCACCAATTCATAAGGATATCTTGGAGAAAGCCTTGTTGGAAACAAATGTGCCTCTAAATTTGGAGGTAGACAAATTCCAAAATATGGTAGGGCACCTAATTGCACCCCATTGCCTATCATTTTTCGAATAGGATGACATGTCCCTTAATCATCCTCAAAATCTGCCCTTACATATAGAAGTGTTGATCCATAAACATAGGGTGAAAAGAGTCCTTATAGATGGAGGAGCTGGCCTAAACATTTGTACCCTTAACTTGGTGAAAGCCCTAGGATTTTTGGAGGATGCTATTGACCCTAAGAAAAAGATAACCATAAAAGCCTACGATGATGAAGAAAGAGCCTCAAAAGGAGTCATAGTGCTACCCATTAGAGTTGGTCCCATACCAAAAGAGACCATATGTCAAGTATTGGACTTAAAGTTGACTTACAATATCTTGTTAAGAATGCCATGGATCCATGAAATGCAAGCTGTTCCTTCAACTTACCATCAATGCCTAAAATTCCCATATGTAGGGCAAGAGATAATGATAAGTGGGGATCTAAACCCATTCTAATATTGTAATAATGTCAAGCCTATTAATGACTCCTCGGTTCCACACAATGTTGAAGGGTCTATACCTAATCAAATAGAGCAAGGTCAAATTTCTAAGGACATCCCTTTGTTGAAAGGAAAAGAAAAGATGGAAGAAGAAGTTGTTATTGAAGACACACCAAAAATCATTAACCTACCTACATCGGCCAAAGGAAAAGAGAAGGTTAATGAGGATAACATTATTGAAGAACCAAAAGAAGACCCTACCAAAGCTATCCAAGTATGCACTAAAGGGGCCCATTATCAAAAGATGGACCAAATGATGAAATTTTTTGATAAGCAATGTAAGATCAAGAAAAAAGGAGTAGGCGAATATTCCTTATCTATGATGGACCTACCTTTATCACCCAAGTCCTTTGGAAAACCTCCAAATCTACCCCATAGATATAATGATAACTTTGTGAGAGCAAGTACATCATCTGCCATAGATGAAGAAGACAATGAAATCCTAAACTGGTTATACAAAGATGAAGAATCAACTGCCCACGTCAAACATATCCAAAATATAACCATTCCCACACATCAATATGGAAAAGGGTTTTCAATCATGCAAAAGATGGGTTACAAAGGTCAAGGACCTTTGGGAATGAAGAATGAAGGGCTCATTGAACCCATAGAATCAACATGGTGAGATTCCAAAGAAAAAGCAGGATTAGGGTATCTTGAAGAAGGATACACTCAAAAACATTACCCCAAACTTTATGATCAAATATTACAATTAGAATCTCATAGTGATGAGGATTATAATAAATGGGAATGGGATACCCTATCAGATGAGTCATGTCAAGATAAGGGTATTGATGTTATCCATACTTATGCTTCTACCAAAGATAAAGGACCAATAGCAGAGTCAAATTCAAATCAAGCATCTAGTTCTAGTCAAGTGATCCTAAATGGTGTGCCAAGTATAGAAATAGAGATAAATCAATGGGTAGGAAAACCATACGTTCCTTCATGGAGACCTACTATGGAAGAATGAAATGTTAGGTTTAATCCACATGATTTTTATCCAACAGAAACCCTAGAGGAGTCTACTGAGGAGGACTTTGATCCTTCTTCTTTAGAACATTTAGAGGAAGCCCATGTTCAAGATTTTCAAGATACAATGTATGAACCTTCCAATAATGAGATATACACCCTAAATCCAATTGAAACAAACCCAAGTGTTGACCCATTAACTCTCATCCATCCAAACTTAATTGAATGGAATGCCATTGAACCAACTACCTTGCCAATTTTCTTAAATGACAACATGGTGTCCCGATACCTCAACGCGATTGAACCTTCTTCTATTAGAGAATATCAAGAAGAAATGATCAAAGGGAGCATCCAAACTTTCAATCCGAGAAAAAAGGAAAAAAATAGAAAAAAATAGAAAAGGAAAAGAATTGAGTGTTGAAAACCACATTGTGGCAACATTAGATCAAGAAAAAAATAAAGAAATAAAGGACATTTCCAAAGGTGAAAACCCAACTGAGGCACCTAAGGAAGGGATTTTGGATGCTCTACCAGAACATTATGCAGAAAGATCTCCGATCTTAATGGAGCCAATAGAAAAGATAAATATTGGGTTAGAAATCGAACCAAAGATCATCCACCTAGCAACATCCCTATCTAGCGAAGAAAGAATAGAATTCATCAAGTTCTTTAAGGAAAGACAAGTTAACTTCACATGGTCTTATGATGATATGTCAGGGTTAGACCCAAATCTGATGATGCATCCTCTAAATATCAAGGAAGGAGTCAAACTTGTTAAGCAAAAGCTAAGGAAGATGCATCCTCATATAGCATTACTTGTCAAAGTGGAGTTAGAAAAACTATTGAAAGTGGGATTTATAAGGGCCATTGATTATGCACAATGGATCTCAAATATAGTGCATGTATCAAAAGTAGACAAATCCATCAGAATCTGCATGGATTTTAGAGACTTAAACTTGGCATGTCCTAAGGATGATTTCCCACTTCCAAGTGTTGATGCCATTATGGACCTAACAGTAGGACACTCCATGTTCTCACTCATGGATGGATTTAGCTGATATAACCAGATAAAGATAGCACCAGAAGACCAAGATAAGATCGCTTTTACATGTGCATGGGGTACTTTTTGGTGGAATGTCATGCCATTTGGGTTAAAGAATGTTGGAGTGACCTATCGAAGAGCAATGACTACGATATTCCATGATATGATGCATAAGTTCATGGAGGATTATGTGGATGACATATTAGCTAAATCACATTCAAGAAAAGAGCACCTTCCAATTTTGGCGAAATTTTTTGAAAGGCTAGAAGAATTCAAAGTAAGACTTAACTCAAAGAAATGTGTATTTAGAGTCCAATCCGGCAAGCTACTAGGCTATATTGTATCTGCAAAAGGGATAGAGATGGATCTCGCTAAAGTAAAGGCCATAATGGAAATGGAAGCACCTAAAAACATTAGTCAGATGAGATCTTTACAAGGAAGGATCCAATCCATTAGGAGATTTATCTCCCAATTAGCAGAAAAGTGTCATAATTTCACCCAATTTTTGCATAAAGATACAATTTTCAAATGGGATGAAAAATGTGAAGAAGCCTTTAATTTATTGAAGAAATATCTCATGAACCCACCAATATTGATGTGGCCTATCAGAGGCAAGCCCTTGATCCTATACATTTTAGTGACAGAGAATTCATTAGGGGCACTTTTAGCACAAGAGGATGAAACATGAAAAGAAAAGGCAATTTACTACATAAGTAGAACCTTAGTCAAATACGAGCTGAATTATACATTTATGGAAAGGGAATGCTTGGTTGTGGTCTTTTCTTCCCAAAAATTATGCCATTATATGCTATCCCACAAGATAAGGCTCATTGCCAAAATTGACCAATTAAAGTATCTACTTAGTAAAACAACATTGAATGGAAGGCTAGCAAAGTGGGTGATGGTGCTAAGTGAACTCGACATAGAATATGTTGATATAAAATCAATCAAAGGGAAAGTTATTGCTGACCAGTTAGTAGAAGCACCACTTCAAGATGATCATCCCATCCAAGTGGAATTCCCAGATTCAGAGATTGTGAATGTGGAGGTGAAAACATGGCAACTTTATTTTGATGGTTCCTACACTCATCATGGATCAAGAGTAGGCATGCTTTTGTTAGGAATAAGGTGTCTCAGCCTTGGATAATTCCTATTCTTATTGTTTATTTTTTAAAATGTATTTCTTGCAAATAATGTAATTAAGTGTGAGTGTACATGTCTAGTTGTCATGTTGATGTGTCACTCCACTTGATGTGTCGACATCTTGAATTGTGTGTAAGGAGATCATGGCTGAAACGGTTATGACAGATTCCTATGACACGTAAGAGCTATGTCTAGAAGAATCAATGATGGGTGAAGACATGTGGCAACTGATAAAGTGGAGTACTATACACTCTTCCCCAATCGTGGGGTTCGGGTTCCTATTTTCTCAGAGAATGGTAAAACCCTAATACGGCTATCTTTGGAAGTTGCCCTAAAAAGGGAAGCGCATGATATAAGATTTTTTTAGGGTTGTGAAGATAGGAGAAGTTAGTGTATTGTTGGAACATTTTATGCTGCCGTGATTTGTCTTCAAGAGTTGGAAAAATCTTCTGAAAGAACTTGCATTGCAAGTGTATTGTAAACTGTAATAGTTTTGATTAATACACTGTGCAGGTTTTAGAGTGCTGGGGTTTTTACCGAAAGGTTTCCCCAGGGTAAATCATTGTGTCATTCTCTATTTTCTATATGCATGGTATATGGCTGTAATATCATTATTAAAATAGTTAACGAATTTGAAATTGTAAGGATTTAAAAGAATTTTCACAATACTTTCCTTTAGAGATTAGTGTAGGAAGTTGTTTCCACACCTGAGTTTCCTTACAAGTGGTATCAGAGCTTGATCAAATTTTGATCCTAGTTGTTGGGTAGGGTTTTTTGAGCTAATCTCAAGTTGAGTAGGAGTTTTGTGCAAAGCATTCTGAATCTTATTTACAGATTGAGATGGCAAGTTCCTCATACAGTAGAATGGAGGTGGAGAAATTTAATGGCACTAATTTTGAGTTGTGGAAACTCAAGATGGAAGACATGCTTGAAGATCATGATCTATGGGAGGCTACTTCACTTGATGTGAAACCTGTAGTGATATCTCAAGCGGATTGGGAGATCAAGGATCGGAAGGCTAAGGGTCTCATCAGACTCTGTATAGTAGATGCCGTTCTTCTAAATGTTCTTGATGAGACTACTACAAATTCTTTGTGGAAATAGCTTGGGTCTGTGTATTAGGCCAAATCTCTGGTGAATAAGTTGTTCCTAAGAAAGAAGTTGTATTATTTAAGATTGGAGGAAGGTGGATCCATAACTGATAATCTCAATGCATTCAATTTATTGATTGCATAGTTGGTATCATCCAGTGCCAAGATCGAGGAGGAGGATCGTTGTATGACCCTACTTTGTTCCTTGCCAGATTCATGGGACCATCTTGTGATGGCTCTTGAAAGTACTATAGTCACATTTTGTATGGATGATGTGGGTCTTCACTGCTATCTAAGGAGATGCGAAGAAAGACTTCGGATTCATCTAAGGAAGCCCTTGTTGTTCGCGAGAGATCCAACGATAGAGGAAAGCAAAATAAAAAAAGTCAAAGAAGGGTAGATCCAAATCCTGTGGGAGTTCTAAGACTCTTGGAAAGTCCAAGGAGAAATGTTGGAACTATGATAAAACTAGGCACTTCTGGAGGGACTGCAAAGAACCAAAGAAGAAGAAGAAAGGCTCAGATTCAGCTTCTGAAAAATCTCAAGAAGATGGAGATGCTTTTATTGTAGCTTTGGCAGCCCATGCATTTGATGATGTGTGGTTGGTAGACTCGAGTGCTTCTTTTCACATGACCTCTCATCGAAACTGGTTCTCAAAATATAAAGAGTTCGATGGTGGAAAGGTGTACTTGGGTGATGACTCTCACCTAAAGATAGTTGGACGTGGAAGGGTCACTATCAGATTTCTTGATGGATGAGTAAAGGGAATCAACAAAGTTATGCACATTCTGGGTTTGGCACGAAACCTATTATCTATAAGTATGTTGAATGATGTAGGTGTGTAAGTTGTCTTTTTGAAAGAAGGATGCAAAATGATGAGAGGATTGATAGTGCTTGCGAGGGGTACTTGGAGAGGTACCTTATTTTAGCTAGATGCATGTATTCCTCTACGTAATAGTTCTTCATCCTCACCATATGAATGAGCAGTGAAGAAGTCTATGGTTATTGGTTCCGATGGAAGTGCAAACACTTTGGAAGGTAAGCTTCCTGTAGAAAAGACAATGTTGTGGCATATGAGATTTGGCCACATTGGTGAAAAGGGTCTCAGAACCTTGAAAAATAAAAACCTCGTTGAGGGGTTAAATGATTGCAATCTCAAGTTCAACTTTTGTGAACACTGTGTCTATAGTAAACAAAATCTTGTTCAGTTTTGCTCTAGTTCTCACAAATCTTCTAATGTTTTGGATATTATTCATTCTGATGTATTTGGTCCTGTAAAAGTTCCTTCAATCTCCAAGTCTGTATTTTTTGTATCTTTCATAGATGATTACAGTAGAAGGACTTGGATTTATTTCCTTAAAAGTAAGACACAAATCTTTAGTTGGTTCAAAGAATTTAAAGCTCTTGTAGAGAATCGGACTAGTAAGAAGATTAAGTGTGTGAGAACTGATAATGGTGGTGAGTTTTGCTTAGTAGAGTTTGAACAGTTCTGTAAAGAACAAGGTATCGAGAGGCATAAGACAACTCCTTATACCCCACAAGAAAATGGAGTTGTAGAGATAATGAATAGGACACTGATGGAGAAGGCTAGGAGTATGCTTAGTGGAGCTGGTTTAGAACAAAGGTTTTGGGTCGAAGCTGTGGCCACTGCTTGCTATCTGGTTAATAGATCTCCTACATCAGCTCTTGTTGGTAAGACACCCATGGAGGTGTGGTCTAGTAAGAAGCCTTCAATTAGACATCTTCATGTTTTTGGTTGTGAGGCTTATGCACATGTTTCAAAGGAGAAAAGATCTGAGTTGGAAACCAAAGCTGTCAAATGTATTTTCATCGGATACATAGTTGGTGTGAAAGGATACAAGCTTTGGGATCCTGTGACTAGTAAGGTGTTGTATAATAGAAATGTTATGTTTAGAGAGCTAACATCTTCTCCTATTGTGCTACAACCAGATGAAAAAGAAAAGGAAAAATATGTTGTTCAATTACCTCCTACCCCTGAGAAGACTAAACAAAGAGATCATGTTGGGCCTAATGATGAGGAGAGCTCTAGCAGCTCTGATAGTTCAGAAGAAGAGGAAGAACAACCTCAACCTCAGCTCTTGAGGAGATCCATGAGAGAAAGAAAGCAACTAGAAAGGTTTGGTTATTCTATGTTAGATTCCAGTTGTGCCTTTGCTTTGATTACTAACACTGATGAGCCTAGATTTGTGAAAGAGGCTTTGGGCATGGAAGATGCAGGTTCCTAGATTGAGGCTATGGATGATGAGATGGCTTCATTGGAGAAAAACAAAACTTGGGACCTTGTACCTTTTCCTAAAGGGAGAAAATCTGTTGGCTATAAATGGGTGTTCAAGAAGAAATTTTGTGTAGATGGCAATGTTGAAAGGTACAAATCTAGATTGGTTGCAAATGGGTATTCACAGGTAGAGGGAATAGATTATGGTGAAATATTCTCTCCTGTTGCAAAGTTGACATCCATTAGATTTCTGTTATCTCTTTCTGCATCATATGATTTAGAGATAGAACAAATGGATGTGAAGACAACTTTCCTTCATGGTGATTTGGAGGAAGAGATTTATATGTCATAGCCTGAGCACTACATTGTTAAAGGTAAAGAATCCTTAGTTTGCAGATTAAAGAAATCTCTATATGGTTTTAAGCAATCTCCTAGGATGTGGTACCTTAAGTTTGATGTCTTTGTGTTGTCAATTGGATTTGTAAGATCAAAATTAGATCATTGTCTTTATTTCAAAGTTGAAAATGATTGCCTTCTTATTGTTGCATTATATGTTGATGATATGTTGTTGTTTGGGAAGGGTAAGGGTATGATTTTTGATTTTAAATCTCAGTTGTCAGCATAGTTTGAGATGAAAGATCTTGGGGCAGCAAGGTACATCTTGGGTATGGAAATCAGTAGAGACAGGTCTAACAGAAAACTTTGGTTGAGTCAGAGTAAGTATGTGAAGTCTGTGTTGGATAGGTTCAACATGGTAGATTGTAGACCACTATGTGTTCCTATTTCTATGGGAACAAAGTTATCTATAGATGATTGTCCAAAATCTCCTAGTGAGGTGGAGGACATGAGTAGAGTACCTTATGCTAGTGCAGTTGGCATTCTTATGTGTGCTATGGTCTGTACTAGACCAGACATTGCCCAAGCAGTGGGAGTCCTGAGTTGGTTTATGGCTAACCCTGGACGGGTACATTGGGATGCAGTTAAGTGAGTATTCAGATATTTGAGGGGTACATCATATTACTCCATATGTTATCATGGCAAATCTTCTGGATCTCTGCATTTAGTTTGTATTCATGGGTTTGTGGATTCAGATTGGGTAGGTGATATTGATAGCAGGAGATCCACCAGTGCTTATGTGTTCACTATGTTTGGTGGTGCCATCAGTTGGATGAGTAAGCGACAACCTATGGTTGCTTTGTCCACTACAGAAGCTGAGTACATGGCTGCTACTCATGCTTGTAAGGAAGCCATTTGGCTTAGGAGATTGTGTTTTGATGTTGGTGTTGATGTAGAATAGATTACTATTTGGTGTGACAGTTAGAGCACTATTTGCCTTGCAAAGAATCCAACTTTCCTTGCCAGAATGAAGCACATTGATGTGCAGTTTCACTTTGTGAGAGATATGGTGGAAGATGGAAAGGTAAATTTGGAGAAGGTAGATACTATGAAGAATGTTGCAGATGCATTAACAAAACCAGTGGGCACTGAGAAGTTTGGATGGTGTTCAGAGTCTATGGGCCTTTTGGCCTATAGCGGTTAGTTCTTGTTGCTCTTACAAGGTGTTCGACAAGTGGGAGAATGTTAGGAATAAGGTGTCTCAACCTTGGATAATTCCTATTCTTATTATTTATTTTGTAAAATGTATTTCTTGCAAATAATGTAATTAAGTGTGAGTGTACATGTCCAGTTGGCATGTGATGTGTCACTCCACTTGATGTGTCGACATCTTGAATTGTGTGTAAGGAGATCATGGTTGAAATGGTTATGATAGATTCCTATGACACGTAAGAGCTATGTTTGGAAGAATCAATGATGGGTGAAGACATGTGGCAACTGATAAAGTGGAGTACTATACACGCTTCCCCAATCATGGGGTTCGGGTTCCTATTTTCTCAGAGAATGGTAAAACCCTAATACGACTATCTTTGGAAGTTTCCCTAAAAAGGGAAGCGCATGATATAAGCATTTTTTAGGGTTGTGAAGATAGGAGAAGTTAGTGTATTTTTGGAATGTTTTATGCTACCACGATTTGTCTTCAAGATTTGGAAAAATCTTTCTGAAAGAACTTGCATTGCAAGTGTATTGTAAACTGTATAGTTTTGATTAATACACTGTGCAGGTTTTGGAGTGCTCGAGTTTTTACCAAAAGGTTTCCCTAGGGTAAATCATTGTGTCATTCTCTATTTTCTATATGCATGGTATATGGCTGTACATATCATTATTAAAATAGTTAACAATCTAAAATTGTAAGGATTTAAAAGAATTTGCACAATACTTTCCTTTAGAGATTAGTGTAGGAAGCTGTTTCCGCACCTGAGTTTCCTTACAACTTTTAATCACTCCTCAAGGCTCTACTATCCCTAAGTCTTACAAATTTCTATTTCCCATGTAAAAATAATATAGGGGAATATGAAGCCTTGGTTATTGGAATCAAGTTTGCATTAGAGTGGAAAGTAATAGGAATTAAAGGTTTATGGAGATTTACAATTAATCATAAATCAAGTCAATGAAGAATATCAGATGAGAGATGACAAATTGAATACCCTAAAATAACATGGTGGACAATCTTAAAAATTATTTCATACTTATCACATTTGAACAAGTGCCAAGAGAAAAGAACAAAGCAGCAGATGCAATGGAAACTTTGGCTTCACTTCTGCAGATGCCAGATCAGAGTACCAGATATGAATTCCTAGTAGAAGAAGTGGATCAACCCGCATTTGACCGTACCCACCCCTTATCACCATTTGCTTGCTAACTACAAATGAATCACCTTGGTATGGACCAATTTACACATAAAAAATCACATCCTTCCTATAGACCAAACCAGGAATTCAAAAGAAAAGCTTCATTCACCAAGCCGCCCGATACAACCATAATTTATGAAACATTGTATCAAAATTTTTTAGATGGAATTCTCCTTAGATGTTTAGAATAAGAGGAATCAACTTAGCCTTATGAGAAATCCATGAAGGAATTTGTGGATCATGCTCAAACAGATTAAACTTAGCTAAGAAACTTCTTAGGATAGGATATTTTTGGCCTACGATGGAGAAAGACGCTTGTAACTTTGCCAAAACTTGTAGAAAGTGTCATTCCATGAAAACTTGATACATGCACCCCACACAAGAGCTTTCATATGATGACACACCTTGGCCGTTCTATCAATGGGGTCTAGACCTAATAGGCATGATTTATCCACCATCTTCAATGGTCACAAATTCATCATCACGACAACTAGGTGGAAGCTGTACCCCTATCAAGTGCAACAGGAAAACATATTTCTTTGTTTATCCTCAATCATATTATTTGTAGATATGGCATACCCTCATGCCATCATAACGGATAATGCCAAGCATTTCAAGAACAAAGACTTAAAGGAATTATGCACAAAGTTCACATGATTCATCATTCTTCTTCAATCTATTACCCTCAAGGTAAGGACAAGCCGAAGCAACAAATAAAAAACATCTTGAAAATTTTGAAGAGAATGGTGGACAACTCAGGGAGAGATTGGAACATTAAAATAAACCCAACTTTGTGGGCTTATAGAAAAAGCATAAGAACACCTACAAGGGCTACACCTTTTTCATTAGTCTTTGGAACATAAGCGGTTTTGCCTTTAGAGGTAGAACTTCCATTTTTGAGGATATCGATGTATGGTTTGATAAATGAGGAAGACTATAGGGTTGCTAGACTGCAAGAACTAGAACTCTTAGATGAGAACAAAAGCAAGCATTTGATCATTTGAAGGTGTACCAAAATAGGATGTCAAGGTCTTACAATAAGCACATCAAGCCAAGAACATTCCAAATAGGTGACTTAGTGTTGCGAGAAAATCCAAAGAACCAAGAAGAAAGGGAAAAAAAAGGAAAATGGGAAGCAAATTGGTTAGGACCATTTCTCATTATTGAAAATTTTGGGACCGGCACCTACAAATTAGCAGATTGTGATGGTGAAGAACTGCAAGAGCCTATTACTAGCATAAATCTCAAGAGGTTCTATACATGAGGTAGATGAAAGATTATAAAGAGTATCAGATGAAGAGAATCTATTTATTGTACATAGTTCAAAAGAGATCCTGCAAATACCAAAAACATTGAAAAGCAGACAATACCAAAAACATTTGAAAAGCAGAAAAGATAAAAAATAGTGGAAAAATTGAGCATAGAAGAAAGAAAAAACATTCATATATGATCTTCAAAAAGATGTTTTCTTGGTGAAAACCTAGCAAATAGGTGCCTCAAAGATATGAAAAAAAAATTGAAAAAAAAGGAAAAATAAAAAAGAAGAAAAGTGCCTTGGTGAAAACCTAGCAAATAGGCACCTTGGTAGCAAAAAAAAAGAGAAAAGCTTTAAAAATAGAAAAAAAAAGTTAGATCCATTCAATCGTGAAAACTTGGTAAACAGGTGCCATTGAAAGTCCAAGTCAGTCGCATACCTAGAAGGCCACCTTGTAAATATTGCATTCGCCAGCATTTGTATATATTATGCATAATAAAACCCCACAGTTGCATTTGCGAGTACCTCAAGATTTTGGTCACCTAATATGCAAATGTCCTAAGTCCCACAATCAGAATCAATATCAAACTAGGGGCAATCTAATCAAGAGGAGAAAGGATTCATCAAAGCAAGCTTTATTCAATCACACAATCAATTCATCCACACTCGAAAGAGGAACACTTAATCAAATCTACATCCTAATCCAATTTGAGCCTAAAACGCAAAATTTTATCCAAGAATTGAAATGACCTTACCTTTATCAGGATTAAAAGTATGAAATGGATGGAACTACACTTGGCATATGGATTTGAAAAACATTGCAAAAAAATTCTTCTAAGTTTAACTCAATTGATGAAATCATGTCTTTCTAGCAAATCGATGAAAGTTTTAGACTAGACAAGCTATGATGAAAGGATGATATTTTCTTGATTTTTGAATGACTGTCTTAAAATCAAATGTTTTAAATCATGTATTATTTGTCTAAGGATGTGATCATCAAAGAATCATCGAGGACTTGTACATAGGATGAAATTGAGATTTCTGCTTGTTTACGCAAACGGATATCTTGGCTATTTTTGATCTTTAATATCATAATACCACATCCACTTGCAACATAGAATCTGACAAAATCAATATTCACACTCTCATGATTGGCTTCATTAGTGATAGTCGTACCGAAGAGAGATGGGAAAGAAAATAAAGAGATGCAAAAAGTATTCATATCATCATAGTTGAGCTAGTGATGGTTGTACTAAAACAGGATTCCAAAGATGCTCAATGATGAAAATAAGCTCCAAATTTTGAATAATGACAGTTAGCTGCATACATCTTAGATTAAGTGCATTGTATATATTGTTTGGCCTTTCATAGCTTAAAATTGCAAGGGGGGAAATGAAAAAGGGGGTTCAATTCAAATGTCTTATCCTTGATTTCAATCAAACATGTGAGATTATCTTTTGCATTAATGCATGGCATTAATCATTATTCATTATCCATATATCAAAAAAAAGAGAAAAAGGATCATTACTCATACATCATGTGCATACATGTAATTAAAAATAGACTGCATACATCTGAAAAAACCAAAAACATAGGGGCATTCATATCTCCATAAAACAATTTGCATCCATACATTGAAAATAGAAGAAAAGCATGTCATAAATCCATACATCAATGCATTCATCTATCTATATCATAAAATAAGATACATTGCATCCATAGCATAATCACAAGTAAATGCATCATAAACACCATATAGTTGCATATAAAGATAATCTCATAACAAAATACATCAAGAAAATCAAGGAAGTATGTCATCATATAAGTGTTCATCAAATGATCTAGTACATCAGTATATCAAGATACAAATGTCATGAAAGTGATACATCAAGTGTTCCGATCAATAAAACATCATGAAACATGATACAAGGACATCAATAATGAGTAACTCTATCATCAAAGCATCAAGAACCCATAGCAGCACCCAATCCATCCCCAACACCTGATGCATCTGGACCCCTGTCATCATGTCTATCTTGTGAGGGAGGAGCCTGAGAAGTGCTCGCTACGCTAGGTCTCTGAATCACATGAGTCATAAATTGCTGCATCAAAAGGGCTACCTGATCTAGTCTACCAACAATAGTAGATATATCTTTCCTCATCGACTGAACATGTCATGATAGGCTATTAATGCTAGGAGTAGCCTGTGAACTCTACCCCATATCCTATGACTACTGCACCTGTGGAGGCACCTGTTGTACTGGAATCTCATCCTGCTGTGCTAAAGCAACCCTCTGTAACTGAACTAAGGGATCCTTTCCATCAAGAATATGTCGAGCAACATCTATATGTACCTGTCTCTACTGTCAATGAGCTCTATGATAACTATCCACTACTGCTCTAGGGCGTACCTCAGCTACATCATCCTATCCTCTAGCTCTAGCCCTATCCCAGACATGTCCACCTCTCACTTGTGGTCCATCTCATGCTCTACCAATAACTTGAGGCACTCTCTATCCTCATCATCCCTGATGTCTCCTTCCACCGCCACCATCACCACCACCATCATCATCTCTCTCATCCCGGTCAGGGATACACTCTGTTGGATCAGTAAATCGAGGAAACTTGTTTCGAGCCCACCAGTCTCGATACTCATGAGACATACCAGCATCTGCAACACCGGAAAGCATCTCCCATCTACAATATCCCAAACCAGCAATCTGATCATGTAGTGCTCCTCTAATTCATATTCGGTAAGGAACTAAAAAGGTAAGTAAACCTTTCATCACTTATAGTAAATTGTTAGTTGATGTTTCTAGATGTAAATATGCATAGACGTAAATATATAAACAATATATGTGGTTGTATGACTTTCATAAATATATAGGTTAAAATGTTGTGAATTACAAACAATGTAATTTCATTTATGTAATATTTCACTTTACAAATCTAAAAGAAATATAATAAATATTTTTAAATTAAATATGTTATTGATAAAAAAGATCTTTATTATTTTTCTATGTATTTAAAAATAAATAAATACATATATATAATTTTAAATAGTTTTTACATATTTTAAATATTTTGATTATAAAATAAAAGCTTTATTTATTTTATTATATTCTTTTATCAAAAAGATTATAAGAACATTATTATACAAATGAATTTTACCATAAAATAAATAAATAAAATAAAGAAAAGAAAACTAAGCTATCATTATAAAAATAAAAATAAATAAATAACTAGGTTAAGGAATCTTATTCCTTAGTAAAGAATCTTAACTATAACTTAAGATAATCCTACGTATGAGGAATTAAATAGATAAGACAAAGTATAGTTTGTTAATTAATTTGAAGATCTCTCAATAACCTTTTTGACAAAAAAATTAATCAAATTTATTCATAGGAAGAAATCTGTTGGTTATGGAACCGTTTCAGTTTTCTGAAAACAACTATATCAAATGGCAGAAATAAACACAGGAGGGGGGGGGGGTGATATAGAGGACAGGAGACAAGTTTAGAGGAGAGCCATCGATATTATGTGTTAATGAAGTGTAATATTAATATAATTTTAGATTTCATGATGTCTTTTGTTGTATATCTCTTGCTGTTCGAAATCAAGAATCTCTTATTAATGTTTAGTAGAAATTGATTGGAGAACTCATCATTAATGGAGTACTGTCATATGTTTTGGTTTCCTTTATAAAGAAAGGAAACCGATAGGTTGAAATGCACTACAAGTGAATGGAATTTCAGATATTGATAAGCATATGGATTTTTTTTCACATGAGTAAATTTAGAATTTGGGTTGTGACTGTGATGTGAGGATTGAATAAAACTTTTGCCTCTAATCTGTTGTTTTATGACAGTCAATTTCAGTCTCGGTACAGAGACCGTAACTTTAAATTTAACCATTGGATCTTCACAATTTTGAAATATGTTTGACAAAACCTAGTTTGGAATAAATTCACCGGAGCGATCGGGAAAATATGGTCTGGTTGGAAAGTTATAAAGGACTGAGTACGGCTCTATATAGAATGAATGTTACAGATTTCCAGCAAAGCTATTTGCATTCAGTGCCGTGGGATGATCGGGTAAAGCTTGGCAAGAAGGTAAGATTGGATCCAATTAGTAATATTAACTATTTATGTAATGTTCCATTTATTTCAATTATAGTTAAGAACTATAGGATACTAGTTTGCCAATTTAGGTATAATATTATCGGATAAAATAAATAGATATTCAAATATTATTAGTTGTAAAAATCAATTCTTTTAGGTGTAAAAGATAGGCTATTTACATTCTTTCATATTCTTTTTTTTAGATACATTATTATTATTTACAATAAATAGAAGTAGTTATTATTGTAATATATAAATAGAAACAAGAAATGTGTGATTACTCTTCGAATGTTAATTGTTAAAAATAAAATAAAATAAATACAATTAGATATATAAGTAAATCTCCTAAGTTGTTGACAGATTTGTATAATTATTAAGGATATAGTGGATGCTAGAAGGTTAGATGTATGTCTAGAGATACATGTGTGTGTGTGTGTGTGTGTGTAAGAGTTTGTGTAATGGTCTCCAATGGACAACCCTTTATGATTAGGAACTAGAATGAAAGGTGTTTGTTACTAGATGACATAGATTTACATAAAGATGCACATAAGTATTAGGGAATTTAAATAAGTTGTATATATGTACTCATCTATATATATATATATATAGATTATTCTCTCTAGAGTGAGACTATATTATCTTGTATATTAATTTTTTCTGTTGTAAATATTGATGTCTTGGGTTTCATTTAGGGGTTACTTATATTATTTGTAATAATATATGAGGTTAGCATAGTTTGAGATCAACCCCTTATATGCTCCTATCTTTCTCTTGGTCATTTTGTATATTCTTGAATACTTTTGTAGATTTTATACATGTGCATACACTTATTGGATTGTGTTCACTGTGTACCCTTATTCATATTACACATTTTTGGTAGTTGATATAAGTTTGTTCTAATAATTATATGCTTGTTGTGTCTTATTGTAGTTTCTTATTGTTATGGTTGCACACTTGTAAACATGTTCTTGTAATATTAATAATTCTTATTTTAATTATGGATAACTTCTTAATCATTTGATTTTATTTCATTGTAACTAAGTTTACCGTTAGAGATAGAAGAGGTTTTAAGCCTATGTCATGATTTCATGAGATTACATAGGTATATTTTTCTATGATGATGCTATTAGTGATTATAAAATACATGACAATATCTTAGTGGGAGATATGTATTTCACTCCTATGTTTGCTTGGAAGGAACTTTAGTAAATACTATGATTAAGGAGGTTTTCATGAATACTATATCAGGGTGTGAGTTAAACTATGTTTTTGAGTTATGAAATTTGTATGAAGTTTTTCAACTTTAGTCTAGGAATTTCTCCTTGTTCCACCTAAGTGGGTGGCAACCGAAGGGAAAACTGTCTGGGGGACAAGACCCTAGAAAGGGTTGTGTACCGCCTTTCTTGATTTTACCAATAGATAGTCTAGAATGGGGAGAGTCCGAACTACGAAGTCTCTGAGCGTGAACGTAGGCAAGGCCATCCGATGATGAGCCCCCGAGGCTTAGGTCCAGTCCCTTAGGGTTTGTCTTTAAGTTTATAATGCAATGATTTCACTCCTTAATAATGATTCTCATAGCTAAGTTATCAATAAAACATTTATTTGTAATATAATATATCTAATGTTTACATCTAGTTGTTTAGACATATGTGTAGTTACAGGTGTTGGACATGGTGGTCATTATGTAAAAGAAAGTTTACAATATTCAGGTATGCAAGAATAATAATTTGTTAATTGAGCAAGACAAGTAGTATAATCTCTTTATTCTCTTGACCTTTATAACATTAAATAAATCAAATTAGATTATGTTCCGCTACTTTATTGAAAAAAAATATTATATATTGTGTATGACTTAATGAGTATAATGTCCTTGAGCCAAGGGTTCCTTGGTGGGGCATTACATCTGGTATCAGAGCACTAGGTTTCCACATTGGGAACTCTGGGACTCTTAGCTCACTATTGCTCATATTTTGCATAGTTTAATTTTTGGTTTATCATTATAAGATAAGATCCTAGATATAGGAATTATGTTCTTGGTATTCATGCTATAGTATTTTATAAAAGTGTAACCTATTATTCTAAGATTAGGTTGTCTTACATAAATTACTTCTATTTTGCATTCTAGAAATAATGAATGAGCCTCCTAAGTACTTTCATAGACAGTGGATATCTTTCTAATAAATAAATGCTAATGAATTCCACATGTTTTATATCACCCTTTTGTTGTACTCCTAGAAGGATTCCAATTAGTATTATAAATTATTTTGTACCATAAGTGTTGACAGTAGCCAACCATATCTCCTCTAAAACTTGTCATCACGAGT
This sequence comes from Chamaecyparis obtusa, assembly GCA_027943335.1. Taxonomy (NCBI): domain Eukaryota; kingdom Viridiplantae; phylum Streptophyta; class Pinopsida; order Cupressales; family Cupressaceae; genus Chamaecyparis; species Chamaecyparis obtusa. Next base: position 15,812 of record BSBK01013034.1, on the reverse strand, counting down.
GCTTGTTATAGCGATTATAGGTTGCTTGATTGAGTTGAAAAGGCTTTACACCTCATTCTATTTTTATATCATAATAGCTATGTGTGATCAATGAATTTAGTTACTGATGTTACTATGGTAGTTCTCCTTATTATAGATGAAAATGATGAAGTTACTACATACATATTATAGGCTATTGTAAGGACTGAAATATTGTGTCTCTCTCTTTCTTATTCCCTATTTTAGAATAGAATTGAAAAAATAAAATAAAAAAATCCTTGTACAAAACATGAATTTAGGACCTTATTAATTATGTTGCAACATTGGAATTCTTGGGTAATCCTTTTGGTCATGTTGTTGTTGAAGAATTACAAATAGTGGGGAACATCTGCTAAAATTAACATGGTGAGTATTTCTCCTTAGATTTATATGCAAATGATAATGTGACATGATGCATGATTGATTTTTTTTTTTTTTATAACACCTGAATGTTTACATGAATTATATTAGGGTTATTTGATAATAATAATAACCGTAAATTAAAAATAAATATCTCTTCTCTGTTCATGATGAATGACCATCAAATGATGCTATCTATATAAAGTAAAAATATGATTTAATTTGTTGATTTTGGAAATTCTTGGCTAAATGACCTAAGGTCCATTTGTGACTATAAGCCTATGTAGGGATTAACCACAGAGATGAAATTAGGATTTTTTCACAATGAAAGGAATATGTGTTCTTTTGGTACAATTATTGAAGGAATAGGTAGGGTTGATGTAATATTTTCTTGACTATCTTTCTAAAATCGTTTGTTCTTGACTTGATGAATAGGTAATATTTAGATGAAATATGAATGCTATGGTAAGTTCAGTAATGATGTGATTATCCTCCCCAAATTGCAATATTAGGCAATTGAGAATTCAATGTATTCCTTATTAGTATTGAAGTCATTATATTAGTGAAAACTAGTGTCTTGAAATGTCTATATGGTGTGTTGTGTGCTTATTGGAGGGATTCATCATGTGTAATGAAAGTACCTAGCTAATTCATTTGTTTGAAAAGATGATACTTGGTCCACTCTTAGTGTCCTTGATTAGGTGAAAAGTAAATGTCCATAATGGTTTATAATGATTAGTTGTGAATTTATTATGTGACTAATAAATGTACATAGTACAAGTTTATTGTTTCCTTTCCTTAATTAAAACAAATATGTGTTGATTCAATGACTCTTGAAGAAATATAGTGTATCATTTTTCCTTTTGCCTTATTTTATATAAGTTAAAGTCATCTTGAAAATAGATGTTATTATTATGGGAATGGCAGAGATTGATATGTGTACATTGGATATTGGCATATGCCCATGAGGAGGTGAAATGTGATTAAGTATGTCATTGGTATTTTTTACTAGGTAGACAAAGTGAGTTGTGAAAATAAAATAAAAATTAGAATATATGGATACTATGTGATGTTATTGTGTACTTCGTTGTAAATGTGATAAAACCAGTGCCAGTGCTTATGTTGGGTGTTGTGTATAACCAGTAATTATTTGAGTTCCATGGAGTGGTGCAATATAAGTACCATCCATGGAAGTTATGTTTGGATAAGGGTATGGGAGAACCATACCATTCATGTGTTGTCTTCTTGTTTGTCACCCTACTGAGTGCCAACCCATGAGTGTTGGTAATTTAGTATGTGGAGGGGTAGTAGTAGCACCATTTCCTCAGGTATTTATGTGGCGTACGTATAATGGCGGCGCGAAGTGACCTTAGCTTCCACTACTCGAGGGAAAAGAGTAAACTATGCTTCCCCTTATGATGAACCTAAACATTTAGTTCATAAGTGTTTATCCTAATTCCCACAGTTCTTGAGCACAATACCAGTACTTGATATGAGCCTCTAAGAGGAGATATATGATTTATGGATATGTACATTTCTATGTGGTCCAGCATGTGGAGGGAGATTTTGTTAGCCCATGCTGTGATGGATACCATATTCGCACATGTTCCGACATGATGCAATGAATATGATGCCACACCCCACTATTGTTCCGACATAGTGTGAGGTGATGATGCCGTGTTGCTGATGGTAGCGAGCCGAGCTCGAGAAGATGATGCCACGTACATGATTACGTGAAGGCGCAGTATATGTATGTATTTTGTTTCCTACTTGATCCAGAGTATATTGGTGATACTTGCATGCTTGTAGAGGGGCACCCATGGATGCTCGGTTTGTAGACGCGGTAGGCATATGGGTAGGCCCAAGCCATGTATACCTCTGGCTACGATGATGATCTATGAGAGACATCATTATGCGGGGTGTGTCCTGTGTGTGCCTACTCCACAAGGAACACTGCCATGCGACATACGACCAGAGTGTGCTTACTCCACTTGGTGTATGGTCATGCCGAATGGGTTGGCATGCTTATTCTACACCATTCGATGCAGGGGTGTTGCCGAGGTGAACCCCCTATGCCATGTGGGTAGTGTTTCCCGGGCCCAACCACATGAAGGGCTATTGCGATAGCTGGACGTTGTTCCCTCCTTCCTTGTGAGGTGACTAGATATAGTCACATAGTGATGTGATGTGCAATTTATGGTAAATTTATTTTATCTTCAGTTGTGTAGACCAATAATTTTCTTATCTTTTTCTATAATAGTTTAGCCAAGACTTATGAAATTTATCTTGGATTCTTCTTATCTTTTTGTTGAGATTGATAATTCCATTTTATTTATTTATTTAATATTATTGTTGAGCTTTGATGGCTAAACTATCTTCTTTCGTAATGTTGGTCTTGTGTTGTGTTGTGATTCCTCACTAAGGACGCATGAGGCAGACTTGGTGAGTGTATACGAGGAAGTAGACGCAGGGAACCCTTGAGGATGGGGGTATGTGAGGCTATTATGTAGCTAGTATCCACTACCTTCCTATGTGTGGTGTATGTTCCTTGGAGGATAACCACCTTACACAAACAAGGGATATGACATGTGGACTTGTATGGAGGGTCTTTATGACAAAGGCCTAAGACACCATCAAGCCACTATGTGAGGTTTTGATGATGGATTTTGGATATAGAAGAGACTGGTATTGTATCCCAGAGTGAGAGTTTGTCTAGAGAGGCATATCCACTCCTGATCCTTGTGATGTGTAATCCTAGTGATGTGGACTGATATGATTGTTTATGAGGCATATTTGGATATGCTCAATGTTTTATGTTAAATTGAAATATATCATTACGTTGGATGCAAGTAAAAATTTGATTTATATGTGTTGAAAGAGAAGGAAATTGTATCATTTTGATATATTTTAAGGAAAATTGAGTGGTTCAAGCTATTTACCTTGGTCCTTACTTTCTAAATAAAGGGAAAATTCTATTCGTACTAATGTGTGATCAAGTTCAAGTTATCCTTGTTGGTGGTAGTAAAATTGATTGGGATATATATTTTATGTTTAACCATATTATGAGGATTATTCTCTATGGATTCAAGGATTAGTTATACATGTGATATCGGTTAAAATGTGTTTAAGATCTAATGCGTGGTGTATTTCCATTTCAACATTTCTGACTTCCAGGAGTAAGTCTCATCTTAGGGGGGGATGATGTAGTGCTCCTCTAATTCATATTCGGTAAGGAACTAAAAAGGTAAGTAAACCTTTCATCACTTATAGTAAATTGTTAGTTGATGTTTCTAGATGTAAATATGCATAGACGTAAATATATAAACAATATATGTGGTTGTATGACTTTCATAAATATATAGGTTAAAATGTTGTGAATTACAAACAATGTAATTTCATTTATGTAATATTTCACTTTACAAATCTAAAAGAAATATAATAAATATTTTTAAATTAAATATGTTATTGATAAAAAAGATCTTTATTATTTTTCTATGTATTTAAAAATAAATAAATACATATATATAATTTTAAATAGTTTTTACATATTTTAAATATTTTGATTATAAAATAAAAGCTTTATTTATTTTATTATATTCTTTTATCAAAAAGATTATAAGAACATTATTATACAAATGAATTTTACAATAAAATAAATAAATAAAATAAAGAAAAGAAAACTAAGCTATCATTATAAAAATAAAAATAAATAAATAACTAGGTTAAGGAATCTTATTCCTTAGTAAAGAATCTTAACTATAACTTAAGATAATCCTACGTATGAGGAATTAAATAGATAAGACAAAGTATAGTTTGTTAATTAATTTGAAGATCTCTCAATAACCTTTTTGACAAAAAGATTAATCAAATTTATTCATAGGAAGAAATCTGTTGGTTATGGAACCGTTTCAGTTTTTTGAAAACAACTATATCAAATGGCAGAAATAAACACAGGAGGGGGGGGGGGTGATATAGAGGACAGGAGACAAGTTTAGAGGAGAGCCATCGATATTATGTGTTAATGAAGTGTAATATTAATATAATTTTAGATTTCATGATGTCTTTTGTTGTATATCTCTTGCTGTTCGAAATTAAGAATCTCTTATTAATGTTTAGTAGAAATTGATTGGAGAACTCATCATTAATGGAGTACTGTCATATGTTTTGGTTTCCTTTATAAAGAAAGGAAACCGATAGGTTGAAATGCACTACAAGTGAATGGAATTTCAGATATTGATAAGCATATGGATTTTTTTTTCACATGAGTAAATTTAGAATTTGGGTTGTGACTGTGATGTGAGGATTGAATAAAACTTTTGCCTCTAATCTGTTGTTTTATGACAGTCAATTTCAGTCTCGGTACAGAGACCGTAACTTTAAATTTAACCGTTGGATCTTCACGATTTTGAAATATGTTTGACAAAACCTAGTTTGGAATAAATTCACTGGAGCGATCGGGAAACTATGGTCTGGTTGGAAAGTTATAAAGGACTGAGTACGGCTCTATACAGAATGAATGTTACAGATTTCCAGCAGAGCTATTTGCATTCAGTGCCTTGGGATGATCGGGTAAAGCTTGGCAAGAAGGTAAGATTGGATCCAATTAGTAATATTAACTATTTATGTAATGTTCCATTTATTTCAATTATAGTTAAGAACTATAGGATACTAGTTTGCCAATTTAGGTATAATATTATCGGATAAAATAAATAGATATTCAAATATTATTAGTTGTAAAAATCAATTCTTTTAGGTGTAAAAGATAGGCTATTTACATTCTTTCATATTCTTTTTTTTAGATACATTATTATTATTTACAATAAATAGAAGTAGTTATTATTGTAATATATAAATAGAAACAAGAAATGTGTGATTACTCTTCGAATGTTAATTGTTAAAAATAAAATAAAATAAATACAATTAGATATATAAGTAAATCTCCTAAGTTGTTGACAGATTTGTATAATTATTAAGGATATAGTGGATGCTAGAAGGTTAGATGTATGTCTAGAGATACATGTGTGTGTGTGTGTGTGTGTGTAAGAGTTTGTGTAATGGTCTCCAATGGACAACCCTTTATGATTAGGAACTAGAATGAAAGGTGTTTGTTACTAGATGACATAGATTTACATAAAGATGCACATAAGTATTAGGGAATTTAAATAAGTTGTATATATGTACTCATCTATATATATATATATAGATTATTCTCTCTAGATGTGAGACTATATTATCTTGTATATTAATTTTTCTGTTGTAAATATTGATGTCTTGGGTTTCATTTAGGGGTTACTTATATTATTTGTAATAATATATGAGGTTAGCATAGTTTGAGATCAACCCCCTTATATGCTCCTATCTTTCTCTTGGTCATTTTGTATATTCTTGAATACTTTTGTAGATTTTATACATGTGCATACACTTATTGGATTGTGTTCACTTGTACCCTTATTCATATTACACATTTTTGGTAGTTGATATAAGTTTGTTCTAATAATTATATGCTTGTTGTGTCTTATTGTAGTTTCTTATTGTTATGGTTGCACACTTGTAAACATGTTCTTTGTAATATTAATAATTCTTATTTTAATTATGGATAACTTCTTAATCATTTGATTTTATTTCATTGTAACTAAGTTTACCGTTAGAGATAGAAGAGGTTTTAAGCCTATGTCATGATTTCATGAGATTACATAGGTATATTTTTCTATGATGATGCTATTAGTGATTATAAAATACATGACAATATCTTAGTGGGAGATATGTATTTCACTCCTATGTTTGCTTGGAAGGAACTTTAGTAAATACTATGATTAAGGAGGTTTCATGAATACTATATCAGTGTGAGTTAAACTATGTTTTTGAGTTATGAAATTTGTATGAAGTTTTCAACTTTAAGTCTAGGAATTTCTCCTTGTTCCACCTAAGTGGGTGGCAACCGAAGGGAAAACTGTCTGGGGGACAAGACCCTAGAAAGGGTTGCGTACCCGCTTTCTTGATTTTACAAATAGATAGTCTAGAATGGGGAGAGTCGAACTACGAAGTCTCTGAGCGTGAACTTAGGCAAGGCCATCGATGATGAGCCCCCGAGGCTTAGGTCCAGTCCCTTAGGGTTTGTCTTTAAGTTTATAATGCAATGATTTCACTCCTTAATAATGATTCTCATAGCTAAGTTATCAATAAAACATTTATTTGTAATATAATATATCTAATGTTTACATCTAGTTGTTTAGACATATGTGTAGTTACAGGTGTTGGACATGGTGGTCATTATGTAAAAGAAAGTTAGCAATATTCAGGTATGCAAGAATAATAATTTGTTAATTGAGCAAGACAAGTAGTATAATCTCTTTATTCTCTTGACCTTTAGTAACATTAAATAAATCAAATTAGATTATGTTCCGCTACTTTATTGAAAAAAAATATTATATATTGTGTATGACTTAATGAGTATAATGTCCTTGAGCCAAGGGTTCCTTGGTGGGGCATTACAGATCACATGCAAACTGATAATCAATCAAAGGACCCCACATAGATCGCTCTGCCTGTATGTGAGCATATAACGCTGCACCCTGTGGCATATCCTGTACTCTACCATACTGGTGAGATAGTCGACTAAAGTAGAAATGCTCAATAATAGTAGTAGCCCTGTCAATCATCCATCAAGGATAAAACATATAGGGGAGCTCATCATCATCCTCCCTCCATCACTCACATTCTATGTATGGCCACCACGGACCTGATCAAGATCATCAATCTGTCGGTGCCAATACTCAAGCTTGCCTAGATGATGTTGGAAAACTATTCCGCTATATAGGAAAGCATAGGGAAAACCACGTTGTCGAATCCTATCAGAAATAGGCCTAGTAATGGGAAGATGATCCCATACCCACAACTGTAGAATCACTATGCCGGTAGACAAAGAAGCACTCTCTCTGTAGACAACCTCATGCAAATCATGATACAGTTAAGCAAGAACATAGGAGCCCCAACTGAATCATCGAGGTTGAGCAAGTAAATCCTCAAGGATCCTACCCCATCAAACTGAGAAACCATGACCTCGTCGGTCGGGAAGCAGGAATCCACCGATAAGAGCACCAAGAACCGCTGGTAATGTCAAGAAAGAAGCAAACTATGGCCAAGTAATAGTATCATCATCTATAGTGTTGTCTTCAAACACTCATCTGCAGACTGTGCTATCATAAATGGAATCATAATATACTAGCTCTCCTCGGAAAGGAATGCATAATAGTCTATACACATCCTCCAAAGTGATAGTCATCTCTCCAAAAGGAAGGTGGAAAGTATTGTGGTCGGAGTGCCATCTCTCTGCCATAGCAGTCAAAAGACCCTGGTTCAGTTGGAACCGCATCATGTCGAGAAGAAAACTGAGGCCGAACAACTCAACAACATGATACTTTGCTGGAGTCAGAGCCTGACCAAGATCAATCACCCATGATACAACAGATCGTATGTAAAGAACAGGGAAGTGTGCCTGTTAGGCAAAACAAAGGAATCATATCAACATATCATATCAAGGAATCATCTAAAGTCAATCAATTTTATCAAAAGTATCAAGAAATCACACCCAGTTCTATTTATTCGTGTCTCTATATCCTGAGAATGAATTATCAAATCAATCATATCAGTTTTTACACTGATTGATTTATCCTACCAGATTGACAAATCACATTCATTGGTACCATTATCCTGATATGCTAATCAATTATTTTGTTTAAATGCAATAGACCTAATCTTATCATTGGAATTGATCATCTGGACTTATCAAATTTTTCATCAGGAAAGATCAAGTACAAGTGAGAAAATTTTCAAAAATCAGTCAGGCATGATTTAATTCATACCGGGTGACATTTCATCTCATGTGATACAGAAAAGATGTCAGGTGACACTTTATTTCTTCTACGTGGTATTTCAAGTATCAGGCGACACTTCATGATGCTAGGTGACATTTAATAAAGCCTAGGCGACAATGAAATCTAGGGTTTCACACACAGAAAATCATATGCAAATTGGCATTTAAACCCTAAGGCTACACGAGATCTTATTTTTCTCAGGCGAGAATGAAAAATTGCTAAGCGATAGTTTACTATGCAGAGGCATGAGTAAAAAGCACGGATGTGACACTTTACAGGCTGACGTGACATTAAAATTATCCTACGCGTGAATTTGCAAAATCAAAACAACGACGACATGCAAAAGATGCAATACATGGTATAAATGAGCAATAAATGCAATGAGGAAGTTAAAAATGATTCACTGGAGGTTCGTAGTCAGGTGCTCTCTGATACTGTTGACATCTCTCAAACCGATGCTCTCTGATAGGAACAACCATCTTGAAAATCAAAGCAGAACCAAAGCAAAATCTCAGAAGTCAAAAGTGAAAATGAATAGTAAATCAAGGTTTTTCAACCTATTTAAGCCAATTTGACCTAATTTGGAGATGAAATTTTGACTTTGACCTATATTAACCTATCAGTTCAAATTGGGGAAAATTGTGAATCATAGCATATCATTAGTGTTTTTCAGAAGTGAAAACATATTGAATCAATCAATTAATCAAATTTTTCAAATCAAGCATCAATATGTTTTATTATTGAGGGGGCATACCATCAGGATAATCAGACCAACATCAATAGTAACATCATTGAAAATCAAGAAAACCGGTCATCAAATCAAAGCGAAAGATTTTATCAAAAAAAATTTCGTAATCAAACGAATGGGGCATCACATCGAAATCAATCATCAAACCAGGTATCATATCAGGATTAATCATCAAGATCAAGCATCATATTAGGAACCATCATCAGAAGGACCATAATATCAGGTGACACTTCATGATGCTAAGTGACATTTCATAAAGCCTAGGTGACAATGAAATTCTAGGGTTTAACACGCGAAAAAATATATGCAAATTGGCATTTAAACCCTAAGGCTACGCAAGATCAAATTTTTCTCAGGGGAGAATGAAAAATTGCTAAGCGATAGTTTACTACGCAGAGGCGTGAGTAAAAAGCACGGATGCGACACTTTACAGACTGACGTGACATTGAAATTATCCTATGTGTGAATTTGCAAATTTAAAATAACGATGACATGGAAAAGATGCAATAAATGCAACAAGGAAGTTAAAAATGACTCACTAGAGGTCCGTAGTCAGGTGGTCTCCGATACCGTTGACATCTCTCGAACCGATGCTCTCTGATAGGAACAACCATCTCAAAAATCAAAGCAGAACCAGAGAAAAATCTCAGAAGTCAAAAGTGAAAATGAATAGTATGTTGTTCCAATTCATGTGTTTTCAATAAACTATTTTGAGAAACTATGATGTTCTCAATAAAAAACTTATTGAAACAATTCAAACTATGTAACATAGTGTCCTATTTATAAGATTTTATCTCATAATGTGAAAATGCACAGAAGGAGGATTTTTATTAGACATAATAGTTGTAATTGCTTTACTAAACATGAATGGAAAATGTGTAATATATTTTTATGGATTTCTTTATAGTTTTTTAACCTATTATTTGAATGTGCACCATCAAATATAAACAAACGACCCTTTGTTGTTTGATATATAATAGATTGTACATAATTAGTGGATAATGTTTTTCATTTTCTTCTGAACCTCCAAATTTATGATTATTTTTTATTAAGCTAATTAGTCTAACAAGGGGCTGACCCTTACACAATCATAGCCTGAAGGCATAATAGATAACAACACAAAAATAGTGGTACTGGATTTACAGGCCATCAATGACATATTAACAACACATAAATAGAATGTGTTGTCAAACATAAGATAAACAATACACTAGCATAAAGGCTAGTAACCCTCCTCAAGAGTGGGAGGGTTGCTCACTCACTGCATGTGGAGAAGAGTGTGAGTTTGAAGAACTATTTTTACTGCATCATCGAACAACTATCCAGGCAACATTGTCATCAGGATCTCCACCACAACGGGGATCCACTTATGAAGCACCATTTGGACTTCTATCAACACCAAGGCAAAAGTGTCGAGGAAGTTGTAAATGATTTTTTTATATCTTATAACTTATATTGAATATTGTGTCATATCCCTCCATTTGAAACTTTAATTACATCATCTCCTTTTTTAAAATAAGATTTAATAATTAATAAATAATAAAATATAATAACAAAATCTACATAATTATAGCTATAATTAAATTGGTAAAATGAAATTATTAATATATAAATAAATTTTGATATATATAATTGTATATATTAAATTTAATAAATAATTATAATATGAATATTATATATTATCATTATAAATATATTATCATTATAAATATATTATCATTATAAATATATTATTACATATTATATATTATGATGTATTATTAAATATGTTATCATATATTATAATAATATAAATATTATAATATAAGAAATAACAAGATCTAAAGATAAAAAAGAAGCATGACATAATGATGAAAAATATTCTATAGAATAATGCAAATGAAGAGAGTACATATAGACCCTAAGTGCAACCAAGCCCAACCACGAAAGGAGGGATGAACTGGAGTGGTGGAAAAATTGCCCAAGAAACTAGGATGATGTTTTGAAATGAAGTTGACACATCTCTAATAGACCCTTGAAGGATGATGACTTGTGTAGACAAGTGTCAAACGACTATGGATGACTAAGTAGGATTAAAACCCTATGTGTAAATTAAATAATTACACTAACACCCTCCTTAAGCATAAATTAGGAGGACAAGATTAAAAAAAAGAGTCTCGACTACTGGCCATGTTAGGTACTCATGTACAATGCAATCTCTCATAAAAGGAAAAAGATAGAAAACCCAGTGAGAAAAAAACCATCCTCCAAAAAAGAGATAAGAAGAGAAGAAGCCTATAAGGTCTCCCCAAAGGATGATGTTGTTATTGATGAATCTACATGAATATGAATACCATCTAGTGAGTCATCTGAATTATGAGGATTGGAATCATGATCTAAATGAGAGTCCACATGGTGTGTAGCATCAGAATTTGTAATCGCTTGAGCAAATAAGACCCTTCATTTCAATTTCTCTTTGTCCTTAGTAATTTATTGATTTGAAGAAGATTCTTTTACATAATCAGTTACCTCAATATTATTCATTTTGAGTAGAAAAGTGAGGTGCTCAATTTGTTTTTTCATGCTTTGATCCTCTTCATGACCAGTTTTGTACAAAAGGAACATTTAACTCTCTCGATAATTGCTTTACTTTATTGAGATGAGTCATCCTTCTTAAAGTTGTCAATTTTGTCTTCTTTCTTGCCTTCTTTGTCCTCTTTAGTGTTCTTTTTTCTCTCCTTTAGCATTTTGATGCTTTTCATTTTCTACAATTAGAGCTCGTCTCTTAGTAAATTTTAAAGTACCCATTTGAATTGACTTTTCTTGCTCCCTTGTAAGATCAAAAATGAAACTTTATCAAGTGATGGCATAGACCATGAGGTACCAAGAGTTCTTTTAGTAGAATAGAAGGTAGAGACAAACACAAAAAAATTAGAATCTAGTTTGGAAAGTACAAAAATGAGTAATTGATCCTCTTTCTTGTCAATTCCATAATCTTTTAATTGCAACTTCGAATATTTAAATTTATTGAAGAAGTCCTCTAAAGTTGAAAAAATAGAAGGCTTAAGACCTAGTAGTTCATTTTCCAACTCATGACTTCTAATTTCATCAACTATCCCAAATAGTTTTTTAAGAGCTTCCCAAACTTCATTAGGTGCTTTCAAGTTCTCAACATGAAATATTAATTGAGGAGATAAGTCTAAACATAGAAATCCAAATGATTATGCACACTTACTGAAATTTTTTCTTTAGATCCTTAGCTACATTAGGTTCTTTTTCTATTCCCATTGTTACCCTATACAAGCCTTTATTCTTTAGTACACTAACATATAATATAAATACTTAAGATGGCCCAAAATAAATAGAAAACTTATTAACACCCAGACTTAAAGCAGTGATATGCATACTAGAACAGTGATCCCTAGATCTATATAATAATTTAGTGAGACTTAATGGAGCAATGACCTCATTAATAAAAGATTCATAAAATAATCTTTGGTTAAGAGATAAGTTTTATTAAAAATAAAATGTTGATTATAGTTAGCGGTTGTTTAATTAAAAGGTAAAGATATATAAAAACCCATATTGTTGGGAAAGAATAGAAAACCCCCCAAAAAATCAATAATCTTAAAGATTAATTCTCCTAACTCTACCACCAAATGAACTACACTTTCTAAGTGTATGTAAAAAAAAATTAACCTTCCACTCTTACAAAAAAATATTAATAATTAGGGTGACCACCTTGTCCTCATTTGGTGAGGCTTATCCCTTTTATAAAGTCACTACTTGAATTTATTCAAGAGTGTCATTGACTCTAGACTCACATTGAGTGGTGATTTTCCAGTTGAACTCAAATAGTTTGATCGATGCAATAGTTATTTTTAATGACATTTCAATTTTGGATTTTTAACTAACAATGATATCCAAAAGCAAGATTGATGGTTCATATTTTTGTTGCATTCTCCACTTGCATTTTCCTTTGTCAGTGCATTTAGAATGTGGTTGTTTTTTGCTAAATTTTTGTTGTCATCATTGTGTATACAATCTAAGCATGTTTTTGGTGTCATTATTTATATATTTTTCTTTGTCTACGGGCTAAAGATGTTTTCTCATAATTCTTTTTTTGTCAGCAGCTATACTAACATTTTTAACATACATGTTGAGTCTTCTTTATGCAGGTCTTTTTCTGCTCTCAAGGTCGGGATTGGTTCATTGGGTGGTGCTTTGTATGTCATCTTGGCCCTCCTACTACTACTTTCTTGTGGATCTTGCAATTTTTGTGGCTATCTCTCAAACTTGTGGGAAGGTTTCCCATGTCCATTTTTTCCACCTCTACAATTTTTTAACATTTTTGGCATTTTAGAAGCTCATGGGGCACTGTTTATTGTTTGACCTGGGATCTCTCCTTAGATCTCTAGGGGGTGATTGGTGAGCTCTATCACATTTCTGTGATGGTTTTATTTTCTTGTTGAACCTTAGCCTTAATTTTAAGGGGGCTTTTATTCTCACTCTATACTTCATTTCTTTTGTTATGAAGTCTTATGTTTTTGTTGTTTTTTCCTTCTTCTTCATAGTCAAACTACATTTAATATCTATATTGTTGGGTGTTGAGGCATGGATTTCCCCACCTAGGGTGTGGCCTCCACCTATTGGTCAGTACTCTCCCCTCATTTGTGGGGTTATTTTTATGTACTTTCTTATGTATTATTTATTTAGCTAATATATTATATGATTAATGCGTTTTACCAAAAAAAATGATATACAAAAGTTCATGAGATACTTTAGAAAGTTTTGATTTTTGAGTACTTCTGGAAGATTTCTTCTTTAATATTCCATGTTTTTATTTATTTTTTCATTATCAAATTTTGTGCCCTAATTTTGGTATACTTTTTTAAGAATATTTACTAGATATTTACCTTACATGTATAATTTGCTTAATTTTATTAGTAGTAAGAAAATTAAATTTACAAATTTAAATATATATAAAAATAATGTTATAGAAAAAACTATTTCATCTATCTGACATAGCTATTTCTAACATCTCCTTCCTCCTCTCCTATATTTCAAAACCATCTTGCTAATTCTTCCTTGTGACTCCACATCATTATCTAGTTTGACTAGTATGATAGTATAATTTATTAGTAATTAATAATAATTAATAATTTTATTGGTACTTGATTTTCTATAATTTCTAAAATATCGAATTATACTATCAATATTTCTATGTATTTTAATGATTTATTGTTAAGTTATTTTGATATTTTAATAATATTATTTATTAATTATATAATCAAAGTATTAGGAAAGGACGGTCAAGCTATTAATATTATTTAATAATAATAATAATAATTATATTATTATTTTATGGGACGACACTATGTTCAAAAACTAGTTTGGGCATAAAGGCCCCCAAGTGTTAGGAAAGGGTGGTCAAGCTAGTATAACAAACAAAGCAAACTGCACTTGGTCTCCACCACCCATTGGATGACATAAACTAAATTTGATGGCTTCTCTTGTGTGAACCCTATCCCTTCTGGGGTGGGGTGTGTGATGCATTCCGGTCAAGGTAAAACTATTACAAGATTGTTTAAACTGTTAGAAATTGACACAAATAATATGGCAAAATTCAAGGCCTTGTTATCATGGCTTTCCCTATGTCTAGAACTAAACTTGAAAAAATTTCAAATCAAAGGGGAATCCATAATAGTGATAAATACAGTGAGATCCAAATCAACACCAAATTAGAAGCTTCATTCAGTACTCGAGGTAATTCTAAAATTAATAGGCAGATTTGAGTTGGTTATAATCAATCACATATATAAAGAAGGGAAATCCATGGTAGACGAATTGGCTAGATAGGGAGCAACTGGAACCTATACCATGCAATTTTTTTAGCATGAAACACATGCCTAATGATACATAAACATACATAAATGGTGGTAGGTTCTGGGTGCATTTAGATAACTTGTAGGCACAAAGTAATATTATACAAGGTGGCCATCACAATGAGATGTAACATGATTAAAAAATAATGGCAATTGGAGAATTTTAAAATTCTTTTGGCCACTAACACAATCAATTCAATAGTCGAGGAGCTAGTGGATGGGTCTTTATGACAAGAATGGTGTAAAGGGTTTGCCAAGGGGTTTTTATTATTGCCAGCATTATAGTGGTCGAGGTAGCAGGGGAAAGAATGATAAGATAGGTTGGATGAATTCTCACTCAAAAATATCACCAAATTGGAGAGGAAGATGATGTTGATGCTGACAAGGGTGATAATGATACCATGACAGGGGTGGTGGTTGTAGTGATAGAGGAGGAAGATGAAATAGTGCCAAAAAAGGAAGATGTAGTGGAGGCAGGGGATGAAGTGGTAGTTGAGGAAGACAAAGAGGTTGAACAAGAGGACACTAGCAATCCTTCTTCCCCTTTTTTCCAGAAGATAATAGATATGCCCCCTTATTGGTTTTATCACAAGTTTTTTTCATACACAAGGTTTTTAGTCTAGGCTGAATACCTAAGTATCCATTTTAGTTTGTAGTCAGCTTTTCATTGGTAGATAACATTTTTCAGTACTTGAACATGAATTTTTGTATCTTTTATTTTATTACCATTAATATCAACTCTCAGCTTCGACCCCTTATTTATAATATATATATATATATATATATATATATATATATATATATATATATATATATATATATATATATATATAATATATATATATATATATACATATATACATATATACATATATACATATATACATATATATATACATATATACATATATACATATATACATATATATATATATATATATATACATA
>BSBK01013033.1:12500-210000 GCA_027943335.1 Chamaecyparis obtusa | reverse complement strand
GAGTGAAAAGTGAATAGTTTTCACATCGCCACTTTTTGGCCCCTCATGATCTTGCACATACCTCATAACTCATAACACCATGATTTATTTTTGAGGAAACCATGGCCAAGGGAAACCCAGTGGGATGGTACCCACAACTATGCACTAAAATATAGTATCCCTGTTAGGATATCTAGACATGTTAGGAGCTAATTATTACATAGTACATTTCCTTGTTAGAGGAATGCAAAACCTTGTTAGGGGGTATACAAAAACCTTATTAAAGGTGGTGAGCTTGCATCTCTTATAATCAAAATATTGCCACAAAGTGTTCTTCAAAAGTGAACAATACAAGCAACTTTCTATGCTTAAATAGTTCTAGTTATAGCTCTACCAAAACACTGATCTCACATCTTCTCTCTACTCTCAAATTCACATACAACACATCATTGATCACAATCACACTCATTGCTTCAATAAAACACTCTATACTTATATTAATTCTACCATCCAGTTGACTCTCAAAATACATTAAAAAATATAATAATTACTTATGCAAATGATAACATAGAGTCGACGACCTTATATTACCAAAGTGTTGGTAATATACACCTTTCATTTGGCTTAGCATACTACCATACCAACTAACCTTCCCTTAATCATCACAACTATTCATATGCTTGTTTCACTGATTCTTTGTGTTCATATACCTTCATATCACTATATCTTACCGATTTCATCACCAAAACATGTGCAACCTTATTGAAGCTAACATATCCCAAAATGTCTTCCTTTAACTTTGCAAGCCATAATAATCACATATCATCTTCACTGACCAAAATAGTACCTCAGTATACTATTATTCTGACTCTGTACTTAGTCATTTTCATGACTGAGTCTCCAATACCAAAACTCTTTGCATGCGATCACTCTAGCATAAGTGTTGCCATAAATGAAAACCCTTAAGTGATCCATTATTCTCCCAAAACAATTACTTGCCAACATCTTGTTGATTTCTCTAGAATTAGTACACATTCACTAAGCTCCATTGTTATTAGGTGCCAATACAACCTGGTATTGCACATGGACTTAAAATTTCTTGGATTGAACCTTTCTTCAATAGTTCTTGGATCTGTCCATTAAGTTCCTAATTTTTGGTAGGTGTTAATCGATGTGGTGCCTTTTTTGGAAAACCAGCTCCAAGAATTAGATCCATACAATGATCAATGCTTTTCTTTGGTGTAAAACCATCAGGAACATTATCATAAATGATCTCTCTGTACTTGGTGAGTATCTTATCAATCTCTTTGGGGATACTATCCATTATTTTCTCACTCAGTTTGTTAGGAATCACAACAAAACATAAATCATTCTTCTTTAAATCCTTAACAAACTTTCTTCCTTCCATCAAAAAAACTTTCACAGATGTACAAACATTACCAATATATTATTCAATCAAAGGTAACAATATTTTTCCTTCTCCCATTAGTATACATAGTAATATTTATGCAACCTTCTATCATGTATAGCATGTCTATCATATGCCAAGATTCTACTCAACAAAATATGACAACAATCCATAGGTATGATATCATATAACACCTTATCATAGAACTTTCAATTTTCAAATTCACATAACATTGTTCACTTACCAATAGTGTATCCTCATCCTTGATCCATGAAATTTTATAAGGCTTCAATTATTTATAAAATTGCAACTATTTCCTTAGATGCCAAATTCTCTAATCTTCCACTGTCAATGATTTCCTTCCACACTTCATCAACAACTTTGCATCTGGTCTTGAACAAACTTTTCCTTATTAGATCTTCCTTATTACTTTCACTCCATAGTGCTCTTTTGACCATCATGTTCTCTTCCTTTTGTAGTTCATTCGGTGATTCTTCTTGCACCAAATAATTTCTATTGTTACCGACCTTCTTACTTGCATGTGTATACTCAAATGACCTATGTCTTTCCTCTCCAACAATTGTACCAAGTTCCTGTACATCCACCTCTTCTATAACCTCCTTTGTAGTTACTATTTCTTCCTCTAGAAGAATTGTCCATCTTTCCACTTGGTCTTTCCTTTATCCTGATTCATTTTGGTCTTGATCAGATCTATTGTTTTCACCATAAGATCTACCTCTTACTCTAGGGAATCTACCACCTCTTCCTCTTTATCTTTGTTCATGTCTCTTATTCAATTTCTCCTCAGCTTTAAAGGAAAAATGATAAGCTTCTTCAATACTTTCCAACTCAACCAAACTGATTTCCTCTTGAATAGAACTCTTTACCCATTCAGGTATCTAGCAATTCATTCCACTCCATCCTCAAGATGTCCTGATCTGATGTCTTATCTATAGAATTCCTCACTATAATATTTTACCAAGCTATATTTCTTCCTCAAACTTTGCATTCTTTGAACTAGGTTAATCAGATAATCACAAGGTAGAACTTCCTTTTAATTTATTGACCATCTTATTCTATACCTTATATTTTTTCTTTTCCTTTCCTTTTTCTATCCAATTGTAAATTCTCCCACCATAAGGATGCATGAATTTTCAACTTTGTGCTTGCAATTTCACCTTATTTTCCTCTCGAACATTTTCCATATTAAAAATAATTTTCCATATCAATTATCCTATCGATTATCTCACCTAAAAGCATTCTCCCACTGTATTCGGGAGGATTAGAATGTGGTGTAGACTTCAAATTTTTTAATCCTTTCAAAATTCTTTCTTCACCTTGATCCATCATAGGTGTAGGTTCTGCTTCACCCTTGTTCATCTTCGATTTCTTCATCACTAACATCCTCAATATGTCCTCCTCTGTGTTGGGCTATCTCAACAACTTCTAACCTAGCAACAATTTTTCTTAGTATTTCTACCAATCCTTATCTACTTCTCACCTCCCACAAACCATCTTGAAAAACCCTCTATAATTGTAGGTCAGATCACAATATGCCACCCTACAAAAAATTCCAACTAGGGTTTACAAGAAGGAACCCTAAATCTAAATCCCAAAAATCCTAGATTGAGAGCTAACCTCTCTCTAATACCACCTCAAAAAAGGTTGGGCGGGATGAGGGGCCAAAGGCACACCCCAATCACCAACCACCTTGTAGAAAAAATTCACAAAAGCATCATAAAAAAAAAAGGAGAGAGAGAATGAAGATACTATTAGAAATAGGGAATATTGAGAGGGGGGGGGGGGGGCGGTGAATCAATATTCTACAAACTTTATCTCTTTCCCAATTATGGATATAATAGATTATCTTTATACATGCATAACATAAGAAGCTAAACAACATGCATAACAATAAAGAACTCATAACACATTATTTATTCTTGAGGAAACCTTAGCCAAGGGAAAACCATGGTGGGGATGGTACCCACAAAGATCCACTAATCAAAAGTATCATGTTAAGGATGTTGACCCTACTAGGAGTCTATTACAAACATATAGTGTATTAGTCCTGATTAAGGGACTATAGGCCTTGTTAGAAGCCTCAACCCTATTAGGAGTTGTAGTACAAAATGTGATTACCAGATGAGCCCACTACCCAAACAAGTAATGTACAATATACACTGATTAAAAAATAGGTTAAGCTACATAACCTTATACTGATTGCATCAATATCACTTTGCTGCTCTTTCACTATCCCTATTACATATGCTTCATATACTTTGCATCATACTTCTACAATTACTTGTTGCTTGTTACAGTTACTACACTTTACAATTACAATTACATTTACATTTATACCAATAGCTTTATCAAAGATTTAACATCTAGGATGTCATCCCTTTATATTGTTAAGTCATTATTTTGATAAACAAAATAATCCCTTAACTCTTTACTAGTTCTGTCTTCATATCCTGTCCTATCGGCTTCACACTGTCTTCTGTAAAATTGTCATAACTTCTTCCGTACATGCCATACTAACTTGCACTTTGACATGGGTGATCAATAGACATCATAGAGTCTATGTTCAAGTGTGCAAGCATTGAACTTACTCCAGTTAATGTCACAAACAAAAATTGTATCCAGGTTCACTGGTAAAACATTGTCTCACACTTAGACAAATTTACAATGCACTCTGTCATACTTGCTCTCTGACTTGTGTGATCTTCATGTGGATCATATATTTCCATAATGACAACATCTATGTAATCAACTCACCCAAATTTCCAACAATCTCCCCCTTTGTCATTGGTGGCAACATATGAGAAAATTGGCTAAGTGTACAACTCAAAAATCTCAAAATTGTTCAAAACTATGGCCATAGTATAAAATACATACTATCCTTATAACTCCCTCAAAAATTATTGCCTCTAATATAGTAATCCCCCTAAGAGTAACATAATATAGTACTCCCTCTAAGGGTAACAACCCCTATCATATACTATCAATTTTCTTCTATATATCTCTCCCCCTTTGACAACAATGACAAAATAAGGTAGGGAGGGTCACAAAATTGTATCACAAAAAGTTATACCTTAATTTATTTATTGCAAAGATAGTAGGCTTGCAACACAATCTACAAAATATGTCTTCATGGCTTCTATCTCCTTCTCCCATGATTTCTTAATGGAATCTGCCACATTGAGTAGTGCGCTTAGTCCATAAGAAGCAATTTCACATGCTTGGAGGTTTTCAAATTTAAATTTTTGAAAATATGTCTTTGTTGAAAGATAATCTTCCAACTGTTCTTCAATTATGCTCAACTTCATAGAAACATGCTCTCTCAAAAGAGTATATCTTCTCAGTTTCCTATCTTTCTCATCTTGTACAATTCTGATTTCATCATACAATTTTCTAACTTTCTTCTCAATATTACAAACCTTCACATTGGGGTTAGATAGAAGGTTTGTTTCATTTAGAATCTCTGCTTCCTTCAATTTAATCTTCTAATTTTCCTCAGCTATCAAAGTTTCTGATTTTGTACACTGTATGTACAAAGATTTTCATGTTTCCAAATGCTTCCTCAAATCTTTGATAAAGATATCAAGAGCATTGATATCATTTTTGATGTACCTAATGTTCAAAAGTATTCTAGCCTCATAGTCTTCTTGTGCTTTCACTTTTGCAATATTAGTTAGGTGTGTGAATTAATTATCAAAGGTACTCATTACCTTCTTTGCCTTCTCCATAGGGTCTTCTTCTGAAATTTGTATGGTCACAATGCTTTGTAACTTCTTAGTTAGTTCCTTCAGACACCCTTCAAGACTCTTCACCTTCTTATTCTTACCAATTATTTTGTTCAAGGATGTAATCAGTTCCAACTGATCATCATCATCTACTTCTTTTCCTAAATGCTCAATCATAGAGCCAATTTGAGTCTTCTTTCCAGTCTCAGGAGTAAGACTGATATCTTCTTTGGTGGGAAGGGGAACTTGTTCTTCTACAACTGGTGGTTCCACAATAGTGGTCTCTATCATTTCTTCTTCTTTTGTAGCTTCCTGTTCCTCAAAGGTCGAATTGTCAACAATGTTCTCCAAATTCTTGAATACATTTTCATCAGTATCCAAGGTGATTTGTGTACCTTCTACATTCATTGTTTCATCTTTAATATTAATAGCTGGAGAAGAGTGAATGTCCTCTTGTACTTTCTCACCTGCTTGCTCTACTACAACTGATGATTCTCCAACATATTTTTCCATAACCTTGATAATTGCATGTTCAGTCTTAGAATTTACTTCTTCATACCTACCTCCCATAATCTGAATTGTTCTCCTTTTGGTTCTCAGACGGGTGCTTAGGACCTTCATAATCTGGTTGAAATGAGCTTCATCTCTTATCTCACAAAGCTTCCTCACAAGATTTTCTCTGATAGCTATCTCTTCATCTGATGCTCTCTTCTTTCTATTCAGAAGTTTGTTATAAAGATCATTAGGTATTTGTCCTTGAATAGTATCAAACTTCTTACCAGTTAAAATCATATGCTTCACAACTGCATTCTATAGATTAAGTCTATCAGTATAATCATAAATATCATAATATTTTTTCATTTTTGCAAAGTCACCATTGTCAATAATCTTCTCATTAAGCTTTTCAACTTTTGGTTTCCAAGCTTTCTTCTTTTTAGTGACATCATCTTTAACCTCTGCAATCTTTCTTGGAATAGGTTGCACTAGAGTTTTATGCCTCTTTCCTAGTCCAGTGGCACTCTCCTTAACTCTTTTGCTAGGTGTGGAGGAAGTGGATCTAGTAGACATCTTTGTTTCTATGTCCTTCTTAGGTACTTCCACTTTCACCTTTACTTGTGGTTCTTCCTGTGGCATTGCAATTGATGATAAAGGAGGGATAGACAAAACTTCCTTTTGTCCACTCTCTCTGCTTGCTACTGTTGTCTGCTTTGCTACCAAAAACTCTCTCTCTGTCATTCTTATATCCTTTAAGATTTTCTTAATTGTGCTCTCAACTCTCTTCTTAGACTCTTTCTCTTTAATTAGAATCTTTGCAGAGTTGAAGTTCTCTCAAAGGTTCCAAACTTGTTACACTGAGTGTCCAACTTACACTTCAATAGTTTGCTAACATACTCTTCAGTTTCTACCTCAGATATTGCATAGCCAAGAGGGTCCATGAACTCTGTTCTAGGCTTTACTACTTCAATATAGGTAAGGTCAGTATCCACCATAAAAAATATATCATCTTTGTATTTTTCAACAAGAGACTTAGGGATCCTTGATCTACTAGACAAAATATTTTGAAATGTCTTAATAACAAGTACTGCACTTTCATTAACACTGTCAATAACATGCTTTTTGTAAACTACATTAATCCTTTCCATTTTGGTTTGTCCATCATTCCAATCATTTCCTATGGTGTAAGGAAATCTCCTCAAAAGATGAAAGAACATGTATGTGATTAGGGATGAGAACCTAAACTGTGTATACTTAGTTTTCTTGATCTTCTCCAAGTTTTCAAAGAATTGAATTCTAAGAATTTCACACATATCAACTAGTACCCTATCAATACACATTAGATAAGTTGCATGTACCATTCCAACTACCATGTCATCTTCTCTTGAATTAGCACAAAACTTAGTAGTTAGGATCTTGCATATGTATCTCACATCAACTTGTTTGATCTTGCTAATCACAATTCCTCTAGCATTATAGGATGAATTAGTGTTGTCAATGACTATTTTTCTCATGTTTTTCTCATTAAAAGGAATAGCTCCAGTCTTAGATAATCCAATGACTTCATGAATCAAATCAGCTGTAATATCTATCACTCTATCCTCTAGCCAAAACTTTCCATTATGAATTCTACTCAAAATGATCTTCTAGTGCATTATTCATTATCAAATTCATACTGTAATCCATATTTGACAATTTCATTATGTTCCAACTATTCAAAATCTTGTTTCAGTGTCATATCTTGATTGTACATCTTCTGATATTCATCTGTAAAATCACTATCATTTACTATCTCTAGTTTGCATCCAAGATAACTCCTGACATTCTCTAAATGTAAAACTCTATCTGCTACGGATGATAATGCAAACCTAGGGTCTTCTTCCAATGGTTCTATTGGTTCCCTTTTTACTTTAGGTCTATTCTTATCTCTGAAATTGTGTATTAATGAAACATCCATGATTTCTTCAAATCACTTTACTAATTCAAAGATTTGTCAAGTAAAATACCTCAATTTTGTGATTTTAGGGCTTGCGTAGATTCGGCACACAATTCTTTTCCAAATCCTTGCAAAATGCTTTCTATCACTGCTCTTTGATCTCCTTGACACTTGAATTTTCTTTGATGATCAAATAATACTGATCATAACATTTTATTAATTCAATCTCACTTAGATCTAACATCCCATTCAATTCTTTTGCCACTTATTTCCAAAAAGTTGTCACTGCTATCCTGCAAAACTTAAAACTTCTTGTGATCTCGCAAAACATAATATTTTTCTTTGTGCTCTTAACCATAGCATTATAATATCATAAAATACCTTGCATTAACTACGCAAGACTCAATTCATCATATATCTACTTCTATACTAAATCTAAGTTCCTATTCTGCTACAATTTACATGAATTAAGTACTTTGAGATAGGTCAGGTAAAGATTCATTCTTACCTTTCAATACTTCACCTTTCTGATTACCTTCAATGTTGAATATGTCTCCTTGATCTCTGCTTTTGATAAACTTCACTTCATTTGAATTACTACAACATCCTTTCTGACTATTGCTAGCATCTTCATTTCTTCTTGCATGATTCCTGGGGTTAGGATTAGGATGAAAAACTCTATTGTTCATTTTGAAAAACCTTGCTATATGTCCAATCTTGTTGCATATTTGACAAACAATTCCATTGCTTCCATATCTTGGTCTAGGCTGATTGATTTATGATCTGCAGTTTCTAGCAATGTGTCCAACCTTGTTGCATTTATAACATACTATTCCACTTCTTCTATTCATATTTTCAGTAGGTTTCTTATCTACATTATTAGTATTCCTAAACATTCTACTACCATCATTATTCTCAATAAATTTAGGTTTCCTACAATCAATAGCTCTATGTCCAAAACCATGACAATTGTAACAATAACCATTAAGAGGTTTAAATTGTTTACCTGTGCAATCTCTCTTCATATGACCAATAGTATTACAAGCAAAACATCTACCTTTGAATTCTCTTTGCATACCTTTGGGTGATTCCTCTTACTTTGGTGATTCTTCTTCTTTAGATGTATCTTCAGATTTGTTGATCTCATCAGGCTTCTTCTCATCCATGCTTTCAGATATATTCAGATTTGGTTCCTTGCCTTCATCATTTTCTTTGAAAGCGTTGAATCCAAGATCAATTTTATCATAGAATGGTTTCTGATAGGATATTTGTTCATCAATATTCTCACTAGTTGAATATAGCATTTCAAGTTGTTGTTTGGATTGATTCAGTTCACCTTTCATAATCTTATTGTATTTCTCAAGTTCATCATACTGCAAATTAACTTTTTCAAGTTCAGATGTTACTTTAGAAAGTTTAGATTTCAGTCCTTCATTTTCAGTCTTTAGACTTTCATTCTCAAATTTCAGATTTGCTTCATTCTTGGCATTTCCATCTTTCAAACTAAGCTTCAAATTTTCTATCTTTAATTCATGCTTAAGGATCTCATTTTCTTTTTCCATATTGTCATCACAATCTTCAATAAAAACTTTAGATTCTTTTTCAGATCTCAGATCTTCCAATTTATTTTTCAGTTTCTCAATGAGGTTCTTTGCATCATCATACTTTCTTTTCAAAGTATCTTTTTCAATAGTAAGAAAGTCAATCTGTTCAAGAGCTTCTTCAAGATTCTTCTATAGTTGATCCATATCTATAGAGATCTTACTCAAGCTGCTAGGCTTTCCTTGAATGATTCTTTTCTGAGTAACTAAGCTCTGATACCAATTGTTAGAAATAGGGAATACTGAGAGGGGGGGTGAATCATTATTCTACAAACTTTATCTTTTGCCCAATTATGGATATAATAGATTATCTTTATACATGCATAACATAAGAAGCTAAACAACATGCATAACAATAAAGATCTCATAACACATCATTTGTTATCGAGGAAACCCTGGCCAAGGGAAAACCTTGGTGGGGATGGTACCCACAAAGATCCACTAATCAAAAGTATCTTGTTAAGGATGTTGACCCTGTTAGGAGTTTATTACAAACATATAGTGTATCAGTCCTGATTAAGGAATATAGGCCTTGTTAGAAGCCTCAACCCTATTAGGAGTTGTAGTACAAAATGTGATTACCAGATGAGCCCACTGCCCAAACAAGTAATGTAAAATATACACTGATTACAAAATAGGTTAAGGTACATAACCTTATACTACTTGCATCAATATCACTTCACTGCTCTTTCACTATTGCTATTACATATGCTTCATATACTTTGTATCATACTTCTACAATTACTTGCTACTTGTTATAGTTACTACACTTTACAATTACAATTACATTTACATTTACATTTATACCAATAGATTTATCAAAGAGTTAACATCTAGGATGTCATCCCTTTATATTTTTAAGTCATTATTTTGATAAAAAAAATAATCCCTTAACTCTTTACTAGTTTTGTCTTCATATTCTGTCCTATCGGCTTCACACTATCTTCGGTAAAACTATCATAACTTCTTCCGTACATGTCGTACTAACTTGCACTCTGAGATGGGTGATCAATAGACATCATAGAGTCTATGTTCAAGTGTGCAAGCATTGAACTTACTCCATTCAACATCACAAACAAAAACTATATCCAGGTTTACTGGTAAAACACTGTCTCACACTTAGACAAATTTGCAATGCACTCTGTCATACTTGCTCTCTGATTTGTGCGATCTTCATGTGGATCATATGTTGCCACAATGACAACATCTATGTAATAAACTCAGCCAAATTGCCAACAGATACTTCATATATTATTCATCAATAACCTCATACATATAGGGTTGTAAGGCCTTCCCAGTGATGGACAAATACATTTATAATTCAATTACAATAGTCCTCATACATGCGAGGATTCAACTTTTAGAATCTATCTTCTATCTCCTAACACTGATCTCCCCCTTTTCTACAACTACAACCTATTTCTTTATTTATACAAGAGGCTACTGAAACAAGTCAGCCTTTAGATCTAACATTGGAGAAGGAAATGACCATATCTAGGTCCACATGCTTCCCAATGATTGATGTAAACATTAACTTCATGACCACAATTAAATGCACAGGTTAGCCTCAATAGAAATCCAAAATAAACCACTTGGTGAGAAAGATTACCGAGTGATAGGAAATTAACTCGGTGAACCAACCAATCGAACTCGGTGAATGAAGGAACCGAGTAGTAACCAAGCCCCATTGGTGAAAATAGGAATACATCACCTAGATCCAAAAAGTAGCTACCGAGTAGAACTAACAACTCTAAGTTGTTTTTGGTGATACAAGATTTTTAAGACCTTGAGATGCTCCTAAATCACTATCTCATGTTGAATGGTGGTATGATTGAGAAGGAGGAATAGATTACATGAGTGAAGTGGGTTTCTTCTTTTATGATCTTTTGACCACGAACAATAATCTGGAACAAAATTCTAAGAAAACTCTTTTGGTGGCTATTCCTAAAATCTTAAATCAAGATCACAATAAATGGTTGGAGGCCATCCCCTCAAGGGAGAAGATCAAGAAGGTTATTTCCTATTTTTAAGGGAATAAATCTCTTGGGCCATATGGGTTTCATCTATTATTCTTCCAATATTTTTGGGACATTGTTGAGAAGGGTGTGGGTAATGTGGTTAAGTATTTTTTGGGTCAAGAAGGATTCTTAAAGAACTTAACTCTAATTTCTTCATTCTCATTCCTAAGGTGTTGAGAGCTATCTCTTTGGATTCTTTCCATCCTATCATCCTCTATAATTTTGTTTAAAATATTATCTCCAAAGTTTTGACTTCTAGATTTCCGGTTGTTCTTCCTTTTTTCATTTCTCCTTAGCAAAATGGTTTCATTATAGGTAGGAAGACTCTTAATCCATTATCACTATTCATGAGAATATCTACTCATTGGAGATGTGGTGCAGGGGCACCTCCACCTTCAAATTATATATGATTTAAGTTGTGGATTATTTATTAAGTCATTTTTTTAAAGTTCATGAGATCATGTTAAGAAAGGATAAATTAATTGTTAACTTACATTTTAATGTATTCGAAGAAAAGGCATTATGTGATATGTGTAACCAATCAAGAATGAGAAGAATCTTTGTAATTGCCCAAGAGAATTATAAAATGGGCCAGAATGTAATCAAATAAAATATAGTCGATAGAGGAAGAGGTTATAGTGAATAGAGAATAGATTTTTCAAAGGAATCAGGCTCTCTGGCTCTCAGCCAAAGAGTCATCAATATTATGTATTCATTTGTTTTAATAATGTATTTTCTTATGGAATCTATTAATGGCCTTTCAGATTTTGTGAAGTCATATTCTTTATATCTTTCGCAATTGGTTTCATAGTTCTCTATAGACTATTTACTTCTTATTACTCATTTAGATGAAATAATTTCATACCGTAAAAAATCTGGTTTTAAGAGATTGGAAACCAAATTTGTTAGTGCAGTTTGGCTTTTGTTTCAGTTTTTATAACAGTCAATTTTAGTCTCAATAAAAAAACCACAACTTTAATGTTAACCATTGGATCTTCATGATTTTGAAATATGTTTGAAAAAACCTAGTTTGGAATATCTTCACCGAAGCGATTGAGCAAAAAATGCCTTCTTTGAAAGTTATGAAGGACTGAGTATGGGTATATACGGAAGATCTCATGACTGAAATATTTAAATGTTGAAGTGTGAAGATGTTTGTTTTGCCTCTAATAAATGATGAGAAGAGATTGATATTTGGAATATGCAGATTTAGGAGAACTTCTTGGACTCCCTCTACATCAAGATGTCCAAGAAATAGCGTTTTCTACTTGAACTTGATCTTTCAAAAGCTTAAGATAAGGTGGATTAGGGTTTTCTTCTAAGAATACTAATGGCATTTGGGTTTTTAGATAAAATTATCCAACTTATTTGGCAGATCATTTCGACCTCAATTATTATTGATAATGTTAATGGATCTCCTCCACATTTTTTTAAAACCTTAAGGGCCTTAGGTAGGGTGACCCAATATTGCCCATCCTCTTTATCCTAATGGCTAAAAGCTTGGGTAGACTCATGAACAAATAGGTTTTTAATGGTTCTATTAAAGGCCTAAAACCTTTTTTGAGTAATCAAACTTTCTCACATTAGTAATTAGTTAATGATTGTTTTATGATGGTAAACTCCACTATTAGTGAAGATAAAGCTATCCAGAGTGTTCTTAATTTTTATGAGAAGGTTATTGGTTAGTTGTTGAATATAAATAAGAGCTCACATTTCTTCATTAAAACTCCTAAAGTAAGGAGGAACAATAATTTTAAATTCCTTTTCTTTGCCTTTAGGTGTCATTAATTTACTTATTTAGGTTTTCCACTTTCTGAGAATCCTCTTGACAAATTTTGAATTTTTCTTGTGGATAGCTGTAATAGAAATTTTTTTGGTTGCATGGGATTGCTTCTCAGTTAGGTTGATGAGAACTATCTTTTGAAATATACTCTTAATAACTCTCCTATCTATGATATCATCTTATTTTATATCTCATTTAAGTTTGTAGACATCATTGAAAATTCTCAAGAAGTGTTCCTTTGGACTAGTGTGGAAGAGAGGAAGATATTTCTTCTTGTTCCTTTGGAGTCTTTTTGTAAGCCCAAGGGAGTTGGAGGTCTTGGATTGCTAAGAAACAAAATGTTTAACAAGGCTCTTCTACCCAAACAAGTCTACAAAACATTCAGGAATAGATCCGAATGGAACTCTATATGGCACAATAAATATCTTTAAAATCATAGTTATTTTTCTATGTTTCCTATCTCTAAAAATATCTCCAAAGGATCCACTTTATGTAAAAATGTCATTAAAGATAGATGCATCATCTCTAAGGAAGTTTTCTATAAAGTTGGAACTAGTACTATAAGAACCCTTTTTTGGAAAGATTTCTAGTTGTTCAAGGAGCATCTTTGCAACTTCATTGATTTTTTTCATTTCAATGTTGAGTGTAAAGTTAGGTTCAAGAGTATTTTTGGTGTCTATTGGAAGAACATGAGCTAGGTTGACTTGAATCTTATCTTTCCTTAGATCATATCTCTTCAATTCTTCTTTATCTCTTTCTTTATGGATCATAGTAGAGGTGAATATTTTTTAATTTGGAAAGGCTCCTCATTTGGTAACTTGTGTGTCTCTTTAGTTGTGGCTCTGCTTTCCCACTAGTTATGTCATCTTCCTTTCTATGCTAAGGCTTTGGTTAAGGATCTTATTCCTAAGATGAATATCTTCACTTGGATTTTTCTTTAGAATAAACTCCTTAATAATGATAACCTCTTTAAGAGGGTGTCTACCATTCCTAGCAGATGCTATATGTGTATGGAAAAAGTAGAATCTTCCCTTCGCCTATTTTTTCACCATCCTTTTGTTCTCAACATCTAGATCTTGGTGTTATAGCTGTAGAATTTCAACTCGGTTTTCCCTAGCTCTGTATAAGAGTTTTTATCTCAATGGGTTAGCTTGACTTCGAATCAAGTCTTAAAATTGTTGCGCTCTGTTATTTTTCTGCACGTGGTTTGGGAAATTTGGAAGGACTAGAAAATAAATAAATTTTAGAGATAGATCAATTTCTCCTAATATTGTCTTTTCAAAAACATTCAAAGCCATAGGTGTAAACATAAACATCCTTGACAATCCTATCAATTACAAAGGGAAAATAATTGTAAGGACTATGATTACTGGTTTGCTACCAATTAGAAAATATTGTTGGATATATCTTTGGCACTCAAACCTATGAAGAGATTAAGAGATGGTTGTTTTTAGATCCCTTCACATCTTGGATAGGTTAAGAGTAACTTTAATGGGGTGGATAAGGGTAACCCTGGGCCTTTTGAGTGTGGGGAAATGATAAGAGATGAAAATAACATCTTCATTTTGGTTGTGGTTCTTCCCATGGGTAGCTAGACCTACCACTTGGCCGAAGCCATTGGAGCCTATCAAGAGTCTTATATTGGTATATAAAATTTATTGCAAGATAGTCTAGTTAGAAAGAGATTCAAATAATATAATAAATTTTATTAGAGGAAAGCATAAACCCTCGTGGACTATTGAGACCTGGGTTAATAAGTCAAAATCTATTGTTTCCTCTTTTGAAAAATATTTTGTTTCCCATGCATATCTTGAGGCCACCTCAATGGCTGACTAATTTTCTAGTAAGGGGGTCATTAGAATTAAGAAACTAATGTGGCACAAGAAAGACAATATGGATTCTCAGGTCAATAAACTATTTTGGCTTAATAGGTCGCATAACATGAGAGAAGGAAGTAGTGATTTTAATGATGATAACTAATTTTGGTAAGAAAGGTGATAGATTAATTATTTTTCACAATACAATTTCAAAGAGGTTTGTCATGTGGAAAGATTAAGTGCTCTTTATTTTGATAAATCCTCACATGGATTGTTAGTAGTTTTGTGTTGTATTTTGAATTTTCTAGCCAGTTTCTTTGTTATGCCTTAGAGTTATGTAGTGAAGAAAATGAGGGGTGATCAAACAAGGGTGGAGCCCATTGATTATAAGAGTCTTAACACCAAGCACAAGGTATGGAATATATTGAAGGATGGAGACCTTACTATTTATGTGGAGCATCTCCATTACTAGGACCCAAAAATTACTGAGAAATTTGCAAGGGGCTAGAAGGATGGTAGCATCATGCTATTTGGAAAGAAGGTGTCCATCAATGAGAATTTTATATCTATGGTGAAAAGCTTACCAATGGATGACATGAATTTATATAGGAAGTGAAAGTATCCATACTTGGCCATACAAAGATTTCCAAAAATGGGGAAGAAATGGGAGAAGCTAGAGACTAGGGGAAAGAAGACCAACTATGAGCCTTCTAAACTAAAAAAGGTATGGAGCTAGGTCCTTAAGGATCTCATGGATTATATAAACCCAGATGGTAATTTTACTTGTGCCTTTGGGCACTATTTTTTGTTGTTTAAACCATTTTCTCCATAATGTTAGAGTCTCTATCCATTTTTGCTTATGTTCTTCTCTTAAAACTATCTTTAAAGATCTCAAGAAGAACCTTCTTAAAAACCCTATTCTTCATGAGGGTTTTCTTGTGCTTATCTATGATCATTACCAAGCCCTTCCTACCTCTTCTAACCCTATTTATATTTTTGAAGATTATGACACCATCCTTGGGGGTTAGAAGATATTTTGAAAAAGGATGATGATACAGAGTGTAGTGAAGAAGATTATGTGCCCTCCTCTGAGGCTAAAAAGGCCCCTAAATCTAGAGCCAAAGTTGGTAGTAAGGAGAGAGGATATTACTCCTATTTGAGAATTAAAGGATTGTCATTAGTATCAATCAGTTATTTAGTTAGTAAAGGAGACAAACAAGATAGTCAGTCAACCACATAAAGCCTTCACACTGAGAAAAGAAAAGGCAGTTCTCTAAGTTAACCGAACAAGGGTTTGACCAAGTACCCTCACCAAGTGACATAAAATTAATGAGTACAGAGAATTCTTATGAACCAAGCACTAGTAATTTACTGAATGGAGAATGTAGTGATTACCGAGTAAACCAAGAAATGACATAGTAATCTTAAATGGCACAAACATTTATGAAAAATCTTTACACCAATCAGGAAAATGGTTTACCAAGATCAAGACAGAATTAAATATGGATGTAATCATTAATTTGTTGATGATTCCTATGTAATTTTATATCTAGGTTATTTTGTTACACCGTTGATCTTAGGTTTTCTAAGATATTGTAAAATATAATTAGGACAAGTTAGTTTGATATAAAATTGTAAAGATGTCATTATGAACATGTATCATGAAGGAGTAGCTACACTAAGGACATCAGGATATCAGACAAAGGGTTTTTGATAGAAGGTTTATGAAAGAAGCATTCAATTTTTAGAACATATACAAGGCTACCTAGCAAAACATAAGGACACATACATCACTATGAGGTGATATCTATATGATATTTCATAGATATGAATCAGGAAAGATAGAGTTCCTATTTACAGATACATTTACTGCTACCTTTTAACCATTATAAAAGAATCAAATTCTCTTAACAAAGTGGACTTAACAATTCTTATTTAAATCTCTTAACTAAGTACACACATGTATTGTGTTATTAAAATCCTCTAACTAGGTAGATCTAGTCCATCTAATTGTTACTCCTAATAGGGTAAGATCATCATAAGTGATAAAAAAATTCTAGCCTTAATCGGCATACTTTGTTACTGCAGTAGTGAAGATTTCTGGGTGTCATCCCCACCACAGTTTTTACCTTCTTACAAGGGTTTCTGCGATACCAAAATATTTGTGTTATGAGTTTGAAGTTTCATGAATGGTTTATTGTTTGGATTACATGAAAATTATATTTTTTAGTTATTTGAATATATGTTTTAGACAATGGATTCAATTGGTTAAATTCTATCAACTTCTACAAAGTTTTAGTCTTAAAACTTTTGAAGGTATTGATTCACCCCACCCCTCTTAGTACTTATCTTTTCATAATCCCAACAATTGGTATCAGAGATAGATCTCTTGTTAAGAAAGTTCAATCACTGAAGAGGAAAAGATCTAAGAATGGAAAGATATAAGTTGGATAAGGCTATCGAGAATCAAAGGTTACAGATGAAGATCTTTATTGAACAATTCAAAGAAGACAAAGAAGAATGAAAGTAGTTATTGATCAGAAGGAAGGATATGGAAATTTGGTATAATGAGACTGATTATCAAGAGAACAAGATAGATGATCCATTTTAGGTATCTCAATCTAGATCCGGTAGCATATCTGATGCATATGAAGGAACCATATCGAATCTATCTGAAAAGAATCTACATCTTACTAACCAAGTGAAAGCTCTATAGATCAATCAAGAGACACAAGAATGCTAGGATGATTGATGTCATGAACAATGCAAGGCAAGAGGAACAAGAAATAAACCTAATTATTGAAGATAGGAGACAAATGAGTGATAAGTTACAAGAGAAGGAATCTGAGATACTGAGACTTATCAAGCATCACTTTGATATCTCCAATCAAATGGTTGTCATAATTTAGGAAGTCAACCGAGTAAACAATGAGCTTACAAAGAAACTAGAAGACATCTGTAAATTAAGAGAGGAAAATGAAATATTGAAGAATTAGGTAAAAATGCAACAACAACATAATGAGTTGATCAAGAAAGATGAAGATAGTACTAAAAGAATGGATAAATTTATGATTAGTTAGAAAAGACTTGATAGAACAACTGGTTTAGGCTACACCAAGCATGGAGATTCATCAAGACAAACTAAACAGAAGAATCCCTATACTAATCCAATGTCAAAGAAGCTATCCTATTATCATTGTGGAAAACTGGACCACACATTAAATGTTAAAAGGAGTAAAGAAAAAGGTATTCCTAAATCCACTCCTAACTTTAATGGTTATTTCTATAACTGTAATATGTATGGACATTGAGTACATGAGTGTAGATCAAAGTTAAATAGGACACCCAATAAACCTTACATGGAGAAACATTATCATACTTTCAACATGCATGGACACATGTCACAAGAATGTAGGAAAAAGATGAAGCAAGTCTGGACAATGAAAGAATAGAACAAAAAAAATCAACTGATAATGCGAGGTAATGCATATACTTGGGATTACAACACATGGGATAATTGCAAAACATGTGGTAGGTTTGGACATATAGCAAAAAATTGTATGAGAAATAATTGGAGAGGAAGATCACATAATTGGACAAATATTAGAATGGCATGTTTTCACTTTCACAAGGTCGGTCACCTAAGAATAGATTGTAGAGACCGAGCACCAGAGATAGAAACAAATACAAATGGAAATACAATGAAGAAATTATGAGGATAAGGAATCAAATGTGGATAAAAGGATCAAATGGCAATGTTTGGAGAAAGCACTATAGTCAGTGACACCTCATCCATTGGATTAGGCGATATCACTACCTCCATCTAAATCTAAAAGGGTATGTATGGAACTGAATTTCAAATTGGTTATATTTTACAAATAGTTCCTTATATCTAGTGAATGCACACCAAATCAACATGAAATAAGATGCACTATGGGATTACATGTTTAGAACATAAAATGTGTACAATTGGTAAAAGTATTACCGATTAAATGTTTATTGGTCAGTGAATATTGGTAAGGTTTACCAAGTCATGGTATCAACTGAGTAATATTAAGTGTTAAGTGAGCTAAGGTCTTTTAAAGTGTAACCGAGTGTAACTATGTTTACCAAGATGTGGTAGGTAAAGCATTAAATCCAAAAGTTTGAGAGGGAAATAATTTTTTTGTGTATAAATACACGAAGGACTTAGTTATTTTTTACATAGAGATTATGAAGAACTAGAGTGATTTTGAGAAGATTTGAGTGAAGATATTCCAAAGTGTTTTAGTAGAGATTTGAAGGATTTCTGAGCAAGTTCATCATGATCAAATTAAGTTTTACATCCACCGAGCTATTTTAACAGTATACTTGTGAATCCCTAAATATTAGAAATGATGGAATCATCATCCAAGGTTATGAAATCCAAGTCTACAAGTGATAAGAAGGTAAACATAATCAAGTCTGCAAGCTATGATGAGCCAAAATATAAGTTACACCCCAAGATTGCATCTCAAATTAACCAAACCAGTGCATTTTCAAGTATTTTGCCTAGGGTTTTTCTAGTTCAAGATATCTGTGTGTATATCCACTGCAAGATTAGTGAGATAGGGGATTTTGAGCTTCAATCTAATTTGCAGGAGCTGAGTGTTGATGGAAAGCTCAAGGATGAGCATAAAGACTTAGAGTTGAAAGGTTTAATTAATGCCCTATATTTCTCAAGAGAGTTCAAAATATAATGGATTAGGGTTTTCTTAAGCCGAGTGCATAAAGGAAAGTTATGGCTGGATGAACTAGTAAAAATAATAAGGGACATTATACATGCATTCATCGGTTACCCTATTACCAAAAAAGTAAAATCTATAAGGAGTGCACTGAGAACTAAGATTGAGAAGCTGACTGGAGTAGAATGGGATGACAAAGGTATGAGAGTCAACATAATTTTTTATCCCAAGACAAGGTTCGATGCTTATGAAGTTGGTTATAAGATATTTTAATCAATTAGGCCGAATAGTGTACCTTGTGGAGTGGTAGACATTGCCTACAAGTTTTTCAAGAAAGTTTATCAATTTGACCTAGCCGAGCTCCTATAGAAATAGTTAGATGAGAATATGAGAACCATTAGGTCAGTGAAGAAAAATACCTGTAAGTTTGGTTCTCTACTGATTCGTATATTTTTGTATGTACAAAACTTCTTTCCCTAGGTTAGTAATATTGACTGGGACATTGACCAACCTATCATTATGCAAATTAGTTCTTTTATTTAAAGTTTGGGTTTGAATTTTGTTAGCGTCATGAATTTTTATTTTGAGAAATTTAAGGAAAGAATGCATCAAAGGAGCAGGATACCAGGTCAGCTGGTAGAACAACATAAGGATGATATTTTCTTCCTAGTGGATACCGACACCACTTTGATCAAGGTGA
This sequence comes from Chamaecyparis obtusa, assembly GCA_027943335.1. NCBI lineage: Eukaryota > Viridiplantae > Streptophyta > Pinopsida > Cupressales > Cupressaceae > Chamaecyparis > Chamaecyparis obtusa. Next base: position 189,817 of record BSBK01013033.1, on the reverse strand, counting down.
TTGAACCATGGAATGCTTGGTTACCCTCTATGGGCTATGAATTAGATATTGACCAAGCTTCCAAGTCAATACATGCATTATTGGCCAATCCCAAAGATCCACAAGAAACTAGGTTTGGTACCTATGAAGAGGCCAAACTAAGAATAAAAATGGATCTAGTTAGAGTAAAGGTAAGTAGGAAATCCAAGAAGATGATAGATACCTTGGTAAAATAATTTAGTGATGAAGAAGAAGAAGAGGCATCTGAGGCTAATCTAGTTGAAGAGGCAATTGAGGAAAAGAAAACATGATGAGGAGGAGACCGAGTCTAACAAGGATATTCAAGCTCCATCGGTCAAGGCCACATGGAAGATAAAACAAGAAGAAACACCTACGAGCGAAAGGAAAAGGTGCTCAACAATCACTTCCCCACCGCTAAAGAAATGAGTAGTAAAAATCTTAAGGACAACTCCCACCAAGACCTATCAAAATAAAAAGAGAGGTACCCAAGACACCTCCGAGATACCTAAAAAGAGGATAAAATTAATAAGAGCTAAAGATGATGTTGATGAAGATGATGAAGAAGAAGATCAAGATAAATTTAAAGTTGATGTGAATAAAGGTCATTCAGTAGATGAATTAGTTGAAACTATAAAGGAAATAGGTGGGCTAGGTAACCCCAAATAAAGTTGGTATGTACATATGACTACTGAGGATCAGGAAAATATTGAAGAGGCCATCATACAAATGATGATAAAGTTTAAGCAAGTTCCTATTGAATTTGATAATTATATTCCAAAATCATTGTATGAGAAACTATTAGCAAGGTGGACCTATGCCCTCCACACTAAAAATAAAATGAGGGAACATTCATTGATTTCGCTATGCCTACTTTATCGGTTCCCAATATAGAAGAGTTGATGAAATAGTACTCAAAATTATTTCTAATGAAGGGTAGAGCCCTTAACATATTGGCTGGAAACCTTGAAGAGGTTGATGAAAAAAACAAGCTTTTATGGACAACACTTTTAAAAGCCCAAGAAGAAGCAGATCAACTGGCATTAGCAATAATTCCCGAGAAGAAAAAGAAGAAGAAAGGAAAATGAATTTACTCAGATGATGTCGATTTATCCACCAAGGAGTCAATTAACTTATCCAACGCCGAGGTATTAGATAACACCATTTCTCTAAATTTCTATGTGGCTGGATACAAAGAAGAATATAGACAAGATAGTTCTGAGCAGTTAGTCACACTAGGGACAAATGATGTTTTAATTGAAGACATCACCAATAGAGATCCTGATGATATCAATAATGATGAAGATATCACCATTGATGCAAACATAACCGAGGAGAATATACCCACTGAAGCAGAAACAAGAGAAATTTTGGGTGATTTACTAATATTGGTACAAGCAGTTGACATTGTAACATAGAAGGAACCCAAAGGCTCAACCCTCGAGAAACCAAAGTATACACCCAAGGGACAAGGTACAATTGAGAAAAAATATTCCAATGAGCCTGAGCATATAAAGGTAGAAACACTAGCATCGGAAGAGAATAAACTAGTAGAATCAACTACAACAAACACCACCACAAACATGGAAGGAAAAGCCACTGAGACGCCAGTCACTAGCCAAGCTAAGGAAGAAAGTGTGTCTACCAAGATAGAAAAGTTAAGTTTGGAGATAAAAGATCTAGTTCCTTACAAAAATTCACCAACACCAAAGAAGAAGAAGAAAAAGAAACATGGTAAGGGTCCTGTCACACTTGATGAGGTTATTGAATACTTGAATGTGATCCTGGGACATTATACTCTGAAGCATTAAGAAGATATGGGGAATTGTGCACAAGGAAGGCTGGACAACAGAAAATGAAAAAGGAGAATAAAAGTAAGAAAAATTTAGAGGATGTTAGAGATATTCTGATGCAGGAGCATCCTAGGTGTAAGAGCAATCTTGCATCACCCAAAAAATATTTTTGTTTGCTTTTCAATAAGGGCTATCTTGTGTAGAGCTACTATTTATGGAAACTTACTATTTTTAGTAAGTTGGTGATATGATCTCAGAATGTTTTGATTTCACAGTTGGAGGTTCATCCTAGTCATTTCAGCCTACTAGTTGAGTTTCACTACCACATCATCAGTATTGGTGAAGTTATTGAGGTTTTTGGGTACGAAATCTTTCAGGCCAATTTTGAAGGCCTTAGAGGCTCCGGATCGCGATCGACCCTCAGCTGACTAGCGCTAGCGTGTGTCAAGCACTATAGATCTCATCATGGCATTTTTGAAAAGTGGTTACAATAGAAAAATAGAGCTACGGTTAGAAAGTTATGGCCCCCAGAAGTTGGGTTACCTAAAATCATATTTTGTATCTCTTTTGAGCCGACCCTATTGTAAAAATTGTGAAAATAAAATAATTCTATGTATAGTCGGCCTTAAGGGCTAAATTTCTAGAACCTTCTCGGGTGGTGGAAATTGCCTATATAAAGAAGGCCCGTAGTGTTGTCTAGGTAGTTCTGGGTAGTAGATCTGGGTATTGATTCGAGGCTTTGTCCTATAGAATATTGTAAGGGAATGCCCATGTGGCATTGCATATTGTAATTCTGAAAGTTTGTAATTCCACATTTGTAGAGATAATAAGAAGCCAATTTTTTTTTCTTCCATATTGTTGTTGTTTCTTTGTTTCTATTATGTGTTTGTGGTATTAAGGGGAGCACCCTTCATCAAGTGGTTTCAAGGAGTGCTACTGAGGTAAAGTCTTTTCATGGTTTGGCTAGCTTTTACAAAAACTTTATCAGAAATGTTAGCAGTATTTGTGGACCCTTGACTAAAACAATGAGAGGGGATAGAAAAGAGTTCAAGTGGACTAATGGGGCAAATAAGAGTTTTAAACTATTGAAACAAAAGGTTAAAAAACAACCTATTTTAGCACTTCCTGATTTTAATAAGGTGTTTCAAGTAGATTGTGATGCTAGTGGTACTGCAATAGGAGTTGTTATGAGCCAAGAAGGTAAACCTATTGCTTATTTCAGTGAGAAGATAAATGATGCCAAGAGAAAATATTATGTTTATGATCAGGAATTTTATGCTATAGTTCAAGCATTGAAGAAGTGGAGACACTATCTGCTTCCTAAGGAGCTTGTTTTGTATACTAATCATCAAGCTTTGCAATATTTGAATAGTCAAGAAAAGTTGAATCAAAGATATTTGAAATGGCTTGAGTTTTTGTAGAGTTATACATTTGTTTTGAAATACAGAAGTGGAAAGTCTAACAGGGTTGTAGATGCACTTAGCAGAAGGTAACTATTGTTGACAGAGATGCAGATTAAGGTGGTTGGATTCAAGGAACTCAAGAATTTATATCTAGAGGATCTTGATTTTGGTGAAGCTTAGAAAGCTTGTAAGGAACCTATTACTCTAGACAAAATGAAGTGGCTGGATTTCATCATTCAGGATGATATGCTATTCAGAGGGAGTTAGTTGTGCATTATAAGACGTTCTATGAGGGAGAATCTCATCAAGGAGAAGCATAGCGGAGGATTGGCTGGACATTTTGGTCATGATAAAACCCTTGCTTTGGTTAGTGAGAATTATTATTGGCCACAATTGCAGCAAGATGTCAAGAAGTTTGTACAGAGTTGCAGAGTATGTCAGATGGCAAAAGGAGTGAAGTAGAATATAGGGTTGTATCAACCATTACCTATACCAGAGAAGCCTTGGAAGGATATCAGTAAGGACTTTGTTCTCGGTTTACCAAGGATGCAGGAGGGACATGATTCCATTTTTGTGGTAGTTGACAGATTTTCAAAGATGACACATTTTGTTCCCTGCAAGAAGACTAATGATGCTATTCATGTAGCAAAATTATTTTTCAGAGAAGTGGTGAGACTACATGGTTTACCAAAGAGTATAGTTTTAGATAGGGACACTAAGTTCATTGGATATTTCTAGCGTACATTGTGGAAGAAGTTGAAGATAGATTTGAAGTTTAGTTCATCACATCATCCACAGACTGATGGACAGACAGAGGTGGGGAATAAGAAATTGAGAAATTTCCTGAGATGTTTGGTTGGAGATAAGCCAACAAGATGGGATTTGATTTTACCACAAGCAAAATTTGCATACAATAATTCTATCAATAGGAGCACTAGTAAATCACCATTCCAGATCGTATATGGGAATAGTCCAAGAAATGCATCTGAGTTGAGAAAGATAGATAAAGGAGAAATAAGTAGTGTTGAAGTTGAGGATTTTGCAGAACATTTGAAGAACATCCATGTGGAGGTGAGGAAGCACATTACCAAAATGAATGTGCAGTATAAGGCTAAGGCAGATGAGAAAAGGAGGCATAAGGAATTTCAGGTTGGGGATGAAGTCATGGTTCATTTGTGGAAGGAAAGATTTCCGCTTGGTACATATAACAAGTTGAAAATGAAGAAGTTTGGCCCATGTAAGATACTGAAGAAGCATGATTCAGGAAATGCATATGAGGTCGAGTTGCCTACTGAGCTGAATATTTCACCAGTATTTAATATTTCAAATCTGATAGAGTATCATGAAGGAGGTGTTGAAGATGAGGTTACAACAGCACAGTGGAGTATTCTAGCAACCAGTTCAGATATCAAGGAGATTGAAGACATACTGGATAGTCATGTTGGTAGAAGCACAAGAAACAAGACATATGAAGAGTATTTGGTCAAATGTAAAGGATGACCTGTTGAAGATTCATCATGGCTAGCAAAGGAGGAGGTTAACCGTCTTGGTTTTCCTCTGCACACCTGAGTCGTGACAATGTCACTTCTCAAATTACCCCGGGTGTCTGATGCAAGAGCATCCTGGGTGTAAGAGCAATCTTGCATCACCCAAAAAATATTTTTGTTTTCTTTTCAATAAGGGTTATCTTGTGTAGAGCTGCTATTTATGGAAACTTACTATTTTTAGTAAGTTGGTCATATGATCTCAGAATGTTTTGATTTCACAGTTGGAGGTTCATCCTAGTCATTTCAACCTACCAGTTGAGTTTCACTTCCACATCATTAGTATTGGTGAAGTTATTGAGGTTTTTGGGTATGAAATCTTTCAGGTCAATTTTGAAGGCCTTAGAGGCTCTGGATCGCGATCGACCCTCGGCTGACTGGTGCTAGTGCATGTCAAGCACTATAGATCTCATCATGGCATTTCCAAAAAGTGGTTACAATAGAAAAATAGAGCTACGGTTAGAAAGTTATGGCCCCCAGAAGTTGGGTTACCTAAAATCATATTTTGTATTTCTTTTGAGCCGACCCTATTGTAAAAATTGTGAAAATAAAATAATTCTATGTATAGTCGGCCTTAAGGGCTAAATTTTTGGAACCTTCTTGGGCGATGGAAATTTCCTATATAAAGAAGGCCCGTAGTGTTGTCTAGGTAGTTCTCGGTAGTAGATCTGGGTATTGATTCAAGGCTTTGTCCTACATAATATTGTAAGGGAATGCCCATGTGGCTTTGCATATTGTAATTCTGAAAGTTTGTAATTCCACATTTGTGGAGATAATAAGAAGCCAATTTTTTGTTCTTGCATATTGTTGTTGTTTCTCTGTTTATGTTATGTGTTTGTGGTATTAAGGGGAGCACCCTTCATCATATTCTATTGCAAGTAGTTCCCAACATACATATTGATGAAGCAACTCCCATCATTGACCAACTTGCAACTCTAACTGGACACAAATGCCCCCGATGTAGATGCAGATAAAAGACTAGAAGAACGGGAAGAAGCAAAGATACTATTGAAATTGGTAGAGAAAATAAGCCAAGAAGTGGCAATTATTAAGGTCAAGTTCTCAGAGGTCATTACTGAGCATGAGACCATAATTCAACAAATAATTTAAATTTGATTTAAGTTATGCAGTATGGACCAATTCACTATTGAGATTAGTGAAAAGATCAAGAAATTGGATGAAGAAATAAAGGTCAGTGAAAATAATTCTCTAACCGAGCCAAATGATTTTCATAATCATATTTGAAAGGTTCAGGAACTTCAGCGGTTGAGAATAGATTTGAGGTATCAAGAAAATACAGTAAGTGATCAAATCACCGAGATTCAAGCTGAGTTGCTTCCACATCTAAAGATCATGGATCGTCATGTTAATAAGGATAAATCTTTAGTTGTCACCTGATAAATTTCAATGCTGGAAACCATTTTCAACATGCATGAACAAGTCGGTATAGAGCACATTGCTCTTGAAAACCTGATAGAGGAATGGGAAAACCTCTTGGCATCACTCAAGAAAACCCATCAGCATATTTTTGACAATCTGTAAGTACATTATTTTTGTTTGGCATTAATTTCAAAAATGGGGAAAGTTTATGTGTGTGTGTGTGTGTGTGTTTATATATATATATATATGCCAGTATGTACTTCACACTGAGAGCATGCACAAAGAGGGAGTCAGTATATATTTGGAGTTAGTAAGTTAGTACATATACATAAGGTTTTGATACTAATTCCAAAGGGGAAGAATGTTACTCCTATTTGATAATTAAAGGATTGTCATTAGTATCAATCAGTTATTTAGTTGGTAGAGGAGACAAATAGGACAATTGATCAACCACATAAATCTTTCACACCAAGAAAAGATAGGGCCAATCTCTAAGTTAACCGAACAAGGGGTTGACCAAGTACACTCACTAAGAAACAAACAATTACCAAGTACCGAGCCACTGATCTTTGAGCATTCATATGAATCGAGCACCAATAATTTATACAATTGGGAAAGCAGTGATTACCGAGTAAACCAAGAAATGACATAGTAATCTGAAATGGCACAAATATCTATGCAAATGGTTCACACCAATCAAGAAAATGGTTTACCAAGACTGAGACATTATTAAATATGGATGTAATTATTAATTTGCTGATGATTTATATGTAATGCTAGGTCTAGATTATTTTGTTACACCATTGATCTTAGGTTTTCTAAGATATTGTAAACCCTAATTAGGTCAACTTAGATTGATATAAAAATTGTAAAGATGTCATTATGAACATGTATCATGAAGGAGTAGCCACACTAAGGACATCAGGATATCAGACAAAGGGTTTTTCATAGAAGGTTTATGAAAGAAGTACTCAATTTTCAAAACATATACAAGGCTACCTGACAGAATAGAAGGACACATACATCACTACGAGGTGATATCTATTTGATATTTCAGAGATGTGAATCAGGATAGATAGATTTTCTATTTACAGATACATTTATTGTTACCTTTTAACCATTTTAGAAGAATCAAAATCTCTTAACAGAGTGGACCTAATAGTTCTTGTTTAAATATATTAACTGAGTACACACATGTATTGTGTTATTAAAATCCTCTAGCCAGGTAGATCTAGTCGATCTTATTGTTACTCCTAATAGGGTAAGATCATTAGAAGTGATAAAAATTGTACCCTTAACTGACATACTTTTTTACTGCAGTAGTGAAGATTTTTGGGCGTCATCCACACCGTAGTTTTTACCTTCTTACAAGGGTTTCTGTGATACCAAAATATCTGTGTTATGAGTTTGAATTTTCATGAATGGTTTATTGTTTAGATTACATGAAAATTACATTTTTCAATTTTTTGAATGGATGTTTTAGCTAATGGATTCAGTCGGTTAAATGATATCAATTTCTACATAGTTTTAGTCTTAAAAGTTATGAATGTACTGATTCACCCCTCCCGTCTCAATACTTATCTTTCCATAATCCCAATAGAGGAAAAGACATGGATTTAGAGGAGGATAATTTTTTCCCTCAACATGGATTAAGAATACTGCAAAATATAGAAAGAAGGAAGGATTCTCTGGGAAGGGTAAGGAGAATCCCTCTATGAAAGGTTAGGGTAACAAGGGCATTGCCTTTCCCTCCCCTATTGGTGTTAGCATTGTGCCCAAAACCCAAAAACATGGGTATGTTAAAGGAAATGATAAATTATCAAAGGAATGAAATAATAAGGATCTTCAAGTGGGTCTTCTAGTACTTCTCATTTCTAACAAGAGAACACTCAAAGTGGGGATAAATTTGAGTCTTCTTTGGAGCTTAGAGATAATTCATTTCATTTCAAACTTGATTGTGAAGTGTTTGGTGATATGCTAGGTATGGCTAGGGAAACCACCATTGATCCATTTTACCCTTTTAAATGGATTTTTCATGAAATTAAGGATCTAAAGATTAAAAAAGAGCTCTTATAAGTAAGCTTGATTTCATTAAAATCTTGGCTTTTGGGGAATAATTTATAGATAGTATAGGAGAACTATGTTGTTGATCTCAAGAAGACTTTGGATGCCATTAAATTTTTTTTAAAAAGATAATGAGAGAAATGTGTCTCAACTTGAGGATAAGCTAAAGAATGGAAAATACTTCTTGTTGAATGTGTTGAATCAAAGCCACAAGAGTATCAAGATCACCTCAAAGTCCATGATAATTTGGAGAAGGGGCATCTTGAGAAGTGTTTTATTCAAATGGACTAGGATAAAGATCAAGAGGCTTCAGGTCTGAGAAAGAGGAATAGGGAAAATCTAAAGAGGAAAGTTGAGAGTACCCCTCTAGAGCATAAGTACTTGTATAATGTTTCACAATATTTGACTAGGATGGAGGTGGAGGTGTCTAATCTTATTAAGAAACTTACTTGATATGTTTCTTACTTTTCTAGTTTTTTTTTTAATTTTCATTGTTTCTTCCTTTGTACTATCTATTAGATACCATTTACTATATTTATCCTAAGGGTATCTTTTATGTTTTTTGGGCATTTTTTTCCTTGTTTCTCTTGCTGGTGCGTATTGCTAAATCGGTCATCTTTTGTTAAAAGGTTTTGGGTCCCTTGAAAACCTATTTTTGTCATAATAAAAAATATTTGAAGGAACATGATATAGAATGACATGAATGATAAAACCACAATCTATGGGTAATATAATAAAAACAATCATGTACCCAATGTTTGCAGTAAGAACTCATTGCACTCTATAGAATCTAGAAGCAAAAAAATAACTATAGGAACTAAACAAAAATTTGATGAAGTAAGAGGTAGTGGATGATCATAAAAGGTATTAGGAAATAATATAGATTTTTATAATAACTAAGAGGGGGGTGAATCAGTTATCCACAATCCCAAATCAAAATATATAATCCAAAACAATTTACTTAAACTTCTATAACTCGGTAACATAAAATACTATAATGTCTGTTCTTTTACTGATTACCAGTCAATAACATATAAATGATTACTGATCAAATCCAACATGTAATATGTAAATTATGATAACAAACAATCACCACAATGAACACAATACAAAATATTTAACATGGAAACCCTATGAAAGGAAAAACCACCTGGGACCAGCAACACAAAAATTGTTCACTCTTCTGAAGTGAGGTTGGTGAAGACCCAACCCTCTTAAATGTTACAAACACACTGTGAGGTGTGACCTTGTTAGAGGATTTTAGACCAACCATTATTGTCCAACCACCATTCACTATGGGGTTGATAGGATAACAATGTTCATTCTATGAATGATACATATAAGACTTTCCTAGTCCACTCTGTTAAGATATTTGTCTGTATACAATGGTTAAACTATAATAGCAGGTGATCTAATTACAATACAACTTCAATTGTAGATGTTCAGATCTATATTATGCTCATTTAAATCCTCTGATCAATATATCAATTTTGTATCAACAATAATCAATGACTTACTCTTTCTTGGTAATAGCTTTCTGACACTCAGTAAACTCTACAATTCAGTTCTCCATAACCAGTTTGATTAGGCATACATGAAGCTTGTTCATGTGATAATTCTACAGTCTCCTTCTTCTAGCTTGAGTTTCATATCGAAACCCTAGTCTCTTAAATAGACAAGTAAACTATTTTCTTCTCCACCACTAGATTTTGTCGTTTGATCTCCTATGTCCATTTTTTTGCTTAAACCTTTCTTGGCTGATGTGTCAGTAACACATTTTGATTCCATCCTTTAAATATTCCTTGAATTTTGTTAGCCTTCGATCTTCGTAACAAACTTTATCAACATCTCCTATCACGAGGTACTTTACAGCTCATCAATCTTTATCGGCTAAACTAATCATTTAGTTCATTTCTCTTTCTCAATTAACAAATAAATGTGTTGGTGAACACAAGCTTGGTTTATACTGTGCTTGGTATATACTACACCTCTCGGTGTATACTCTGATGCTTCATCAACCGACCACACTACCTTGTGTCTTTCAGCTCTTTTCCTCATCATAGATGAATGAAACATAATCAAGTCAATAACATAAGGTCATAGACTAATCAACAAGTTACCCAATGTATTCCTTATCCTCATCTTTCATATGCATCTTCCTCATGTAGATATTTTTGTTCTTCATCTCTCTTACTCCTTTTCTATAGATGTTTGGGTATGTAACTTACAAGATAACTATTGTCAAACTAGTTGACATCAATGACAACATATTAATGATTTAATCATATTACATATCTAATCAGCAACTCGGTGATCTCTAATCACAGATCTTCAATTAGGTTCTAAATCAATTGTAGTTCATTAATCTTTCCCTTTGGCATTGATGACAACTCAAGAAATATTGGTGCAGGAGAACCTACTCCAAATTCAAAAATAATTCTTATGGAACCTATGATTTCACACTGAGGTCCTTAGATCCCTCTAGTCATGCTTAGGATAAGGGTTAGACATTGGATCTCATTGTAAGACCATAGTTCCAAGTTTGGCATTTTATGAGCCCTTGGTCTAACTAGTGGTCATTTATGATCCAACACCCTAGTCATAGGTATTTTCATGCTTTTCTATTTTTGGATCCATTAGGGATCATCAAAATAAGGTTAGGACCAATTTTGGTCATTAGATTTGCAAACTTGCAAAATTGGCAAAGTTGCTCTAAAAGTTGTCAAGCAACTTTCGAGAAACTTCCTTAAAAGTTGTCAAACTTGTAAACACCACTCCCAAATGGCCAATTAGTGCAAAAAGGTCATGTAAACATTGGGAGTATCCTATATAAGCCCTTACAGGTAGGTGATAGGATAGACAATGCAATTTTGGCAATTATCAATAAAAATAACCATAATTTCTCTGTAGATTTCATGATTCAGACCACTATACAAATAGGTACAGATGTGAGTGCATGAAATAGTGATTCTGAAGGTTGAATCCTTGAGTCTTCTTCCATTTTCAGTTGGTCTCATGTATTGATCTGATCCAGATTGGAAGATATCCAATTTTTAGTAAGAGTGCCTAGAATTGAGGCTTAAAATCAGGGTTTGTAATAGGGTCTGATTGTTTAGGAACATTCCACAATGGGAAATTGAAGCCCCTTGGTGGAATACAAGATTTTCCAATGTAATTTCATATTTTTCATGTTAGGAGTGTGGATTTGTAGAGGAGAGGGTTTGCCACAAGACCCTAGGTGTACATCTCTATGTGTGCACCAGTCAAGTAACTAGGACAGTCATCCTAGATTTTGGTTGGGGATTCACCAAAGCCTAAAAACTTGGATTTTAAGTTTTTTTACATTCTTACACATGCCTCCATGCTTAAGTTGTGTTTTTTCATAGGAGAAAGAGTACTTGTATTGTGTTTGGAGTCCTAATTAGGCCTATTAGCCCAGTCTAATATTGCAGCAGTAGTGACTTCCATTCACTTCCACTCCTTGGTGTTAAGGCATGTTTTGTAAACCCCAAAAGAGTATTAGAATCCATGACCAAAATATTATCTCATTTGGGAACATTCAAACTTATGTTCAAATTTCACTCTAGGAAGGGCTACAAGCCAAATCCTCAAGTTGTGAAGGATCTTTGTGTTATGGGTTGCTTTTGAATGAAAGAACCATTGGAACTATAAGAATAAGACCTAAATAGGCCAGAGAAGTGTTTGTAGGCTACCCCTAGTCTTGGTATCCATTTCATGGGGTTTTGATCACTTTTGTTATAGAGACCTCTTAGTGAATCCTTGGTTTTTGGTGCTTAGGACTTTGGTAAACCTAGTGATTAGGTTACATTAGATAGTTGGGGTTGTGATAACCTATTTCCTAGCCCTTTTTGATACTTGTGATAAGTATTGAGCACTTGACCCTATCACCTTGGGTGTTGAAGGATTGAAACTTACCATTTTCCCACTATTTGAAGGCTTCCGCTTGCCCTTGCAATGGTCACAAATAGTGAGTTGGCAAAACTGGTGAGAGAGAAAAAGGTTGCAAATAAAGCCTTAACTAAGAGGCTTCAAGAACTTGAGAAGAAGCTTGATGAAAAGGACAAAGATGAGTCTAAAAATGAAGAAGGGAGTGAAGAAGAGGAGGATGATGCTGATGAACAGATCCCTGCAGACCAAAGGCCTTTCATAGATGCCTTGAAATCCATGGGAAGGAGAACCATGGAGGAGAAGATAAATTTGTCGGTCTTCAATGGCAAGATGAATGTTGATCTAGCCTTGGATTGGATAGAGGCTTTGACAATGTTCTTTAAGTGTGAAGATATCCCTAAAAAGAAAAGGGTCAAGGTGGCAAGATCCAAGTTAAAGGGAGCATCCTGACTTGATGGAACTTCATCCAAATAGAGAGGGTGAAGAATGGGAAGAACATCATCAGTTCATGGAATAGAATGATAGCATTGATCAAAGAGACATATGTACCTGAGGACTATGGGGTACAACTCCATAGGAGGAAGAAAAGTCTAAAACAAAAGGACATGAATGTAGGCTCATACACCGAGGAGTTCCTAAAATTATGTATGAAGACCAATATGGCTGAAGATGAGGAAGAAAAATTAGCAAGGTACATGAATGGCTCGAAGGTATCCATTCAAGAAGAACTAAGTCAACACTTCCCTACTATTGGCTTTTAAACTTGTTCCCACATGGTGCGAGGATTACACTATGATTGACAAACTGGTTAGTCTTCACTCCAAAGTCTGACAAGGGAACGAGTGCCAATTGATGAGGACCAAGTGCATCCTCCTTTTGCTTCGAGCTCCACATTCACTTAGGTGGGTATTGCCTCATCTGCACACTCATGACTCCTCCTAAGTTGATGAACAAAAGGCCTGCAAATGCATTACTATGGAATAGTTCTCAGACCCTTGTAGATATCCTGTACCCCAATGAACCATGACCTCATGCAATAACCTAATCTACATGCAATGAGTCTGAAAACTAGAAAAAGACCTCCTACTACTACTATCAACATGAAGGGAAAGGATTTAAATGAATGATTGATGTTGGGCTGAATGGACTCCTGAAGTACCCCAAGTCTCTCATAGAACAGTGCCTTATCCAATGTGCAGTAGAGTCAAATACCTCACTGCGACAGGGCTATGAACAAGAAGACAACACACTCACCCTAACCAGATCACACATTACCAAACAACCTGTGCACCTAGATATGCTATCACCTATCCAAAGAAAAGACCTAGGAACATGCAATACATTAACCAGCATCCACTGGAAGACAAGCATGAGGCATCTTTGATACCTCAACTCATACATATATGAACACCAGTCCTAGACTCAGTTGCTTCTGTGAAAAAAAACTCTACTGCAGACACTCACTAGAAATGCAAGTAGAAAAACTATAACACCCTTGATGATACAATTAATAAGCCGAAAACCCAAATGGAGACAATCTAAAAGCAGAACAAATATACTGAAATCTTATACATAAGACAATCCTGTTACAATTTCATTATATTCCCATAACTAGAAAGGATAGAGGGAACACCCTGCATGTAGAGAAGAAGGAAAATACACTACAAGAAGAACATTCATGGAAACCAGTCCCCACAGATGTGGCAGAAAGGAAACAAAACAAAGACAAAAATTCAACATTTTATACCACTAGCTACCTTGGAAACCCAGAATAGGTTGCAACAAGTTACGGAGAGCTAGGGAAAAGGTTTCACCCACCAAACCAATCAATAATTACATCAGAAATTACTGCAAGGGGTAGGAAACCAAGCAACCTGGAGGAAGAAATCTCAAACAAATTTTGCAATTATGAGCATCTACGAGCCAGGACAAAGGACTAGGAGCTCCCATGAAAATTAGTACAAATGGCCACCTGCAAACACACCTCGAGAAAAGATTGCAATCACCCCTCATGGTACAAATCCATCTGCAAACAACCACCAAGCACTCAGGACCACACTACAAATCATTTCTCACTAAATAGGGTCTAATCTGGCATTCAATTCCATAAAAAATGGTACCCCCTCTCGCTGGAAATTCACAGACATTCAAATTTGAAACAACAATGGCCACAAGCACTTCATGGGCTTTAAGTCTTTTAATCATTCACCCTAGTCGTGCAACCACGCAGTCTCATCACTACCACAAGAATCGGGCTCAAAATTATGCTTGGTCGCCTGATCGCATAACCCAGAGATGGGTTATGAAAACATGCGACATCCTTCTACCATTGCCCTCAACAGAACTGCTGATGCCAGACCACTACAACAACATTGTTTGTCGCATGTTCGCAAGCTGGAAAACTAGCTCACGTGAACATGTGACAAGCCACTACCACACATCCCACTGGTCGTCAAATCACCGCCAAGAATCCAAGCCCGGACCCACGTTCAAACTTCACCATCCCGCTAGCACGGTCCAACTGGAAACCACCATGACACCACTACACGGAGCCCACTAAATAGTTGTAGATGGGCCCCAGAGACACATGGCATCCTGTCGCATGATCGCATAGCCCAAAAATAGGCTATGCGATGATGCGACAGCCCGCAAACCTCTACCTTGCCGCACACAACTCTGCAACTTCGCAATCATGAACAAGGACATATGTCAGCTAGTCACATGATCACATAGCCAAAGAATGGGCTATGCGATCATGCGACAGCCAACCAAAGGCTGCCACATGTCCACCGATGGGCCCAAAGTGAACAAACCGTCGGCACCACATTGGACAATAGGTGCATGATTGCATGGGTAAGGAATATTCCATGTGATCATACGCCGACCGTAGATCTTTGATCATCAACATAAGCCTCGCTGAGACACCACCATATCACCACCCACCGGCCAATCAGGAATGCCCATGTGTTGGAAACACCAGCCCCACCAACTAACTGCCAAACATTCAGTGACTACGTGACTAACTATTCACCAAGTCGTTGGATGCTAGCCACTTAACCACCAGAATCAGGAGATTGCGTGACTGAAGAGAAATAGATCGCTTACCAGGTCAGTGAATGTTAAGGGGATAACCACCAGAAACCAGCGAACGGGAGATAACCACAAGTCGCTAAGTGACAGAATGGAGACATAACCGCCAGCCAGGATGAACAACAGGAAGAACTGGACCCACACGGATAGCTGGCAAGCGGTCACATGATCGCATGTTAGAGAAGTCTGACATGTAGCCATGCGACAGCCAATCAGAGAAAAGCCATTGAAAATCGGGCCCACCACCCATCACACCTGTGCAGTTAGAGAAAACACCAGCAAACAGGAAACTAGTGCGGGGCTGAAAACACATAATGTTTTCGACACAGAGAGAGACCGAAAACACGCAGATTTTTCGACGCCAAAGAATAATCACACAAAAGTAGGAAGCACAGGGTTGAAAACACACCAAGGCTGAAAACATCATGGACTTTTTGAAAACACTGTGGGTTTTCGACACTGTGGGAGATTTTTAAAGATTGCTTCCCGGAGGCCTTGAAATTTGAATATCTTTTTGGGTTTGGTGATTCAGCACATGCAAATTGGACCAGAGCAAGGTGACAACATGGAGAACATGGGGTAGAACACAAACCATGAAACTTACAAGGTAATAGGCCATTTTAAAGGATTTTTTGTATGACATAAAAAGGCCTAATAATGGCTCTGTCTGGGGATGATGGGTAACTTATGCCCATGCGAGAATTTAGATCTTTGGGAGAGCAGACCACCAACTAGACAAGAACAGGGCACTCATGGGCTAAAGAATGAGACTGTACTGATCACTACCCATGCTCATACTTCACCAAAAATTTACAGAACTACAACTCATATTCATTGAAGCATGCTAAGCTCTCTATCACACCACATTCCTTCTCTTAGTACTTAGATCACCTTGTAAGGAAACATTTTATATCTTTGAAAATATCATACCTGAAAGTTTTTGTAGTAAAAATCAACATGCTAGTTGGAAGGCAGGGCAGATCCAGAGCTCACCCAATAGATCCATCAGGTAACTTTGCAATGTAGGGTCGCCACCTCCATGAGAGGAAACATGTGCACTGCCATGTATCTCTTCCAACCAACAAAAACTTCACCAAGTAACATGCACTACTTATCAGGAAACACACTAATCAAACAAAGATAATTAGAGTCGCCACTCAGCACGCAGTGAGAAGATTTTGCAAATACTTATTTTTGTATTTGACTCTTTGATCTTTTAACCAGACTCTGGGATGATGCAGCCAAGCAGAAAAATTTGCTATTTTTTACCTCTTCCCTAGCGGAGTCGCCATTTTGTTAGCTTTTAAACTTGTTCCCACATGGTGTTAAGTTTACACTATGATTGACAAACTGGTTAGTCTTCACTCCAAAGTCTAACAAGGGAATGAGTGCCAATTGATGAGGAGTGAGGTCATCCTCCTTCTACTTCAAGCTCCACATTCACTCAAGCAGGTATTGCCTCATCTACACACTCATGACTCCTCCTTAGTTGATGAACAAAAGGCCTGCAAATGCATTACTTTGGAATAGTTCTTAGACCCCTGTAGGTATCATGTACCCCAATGAACCATGACCTCATGCAATAACCTGATTTGCATGCAATGAGTCTGAAAACCAGAAAGAGACCTCCTACTACTACTACCAACATCAAGGGAAAGGATTTAAATGAATGATTGATGTTGGGCTGAATGGACTCCTGAAGTACCCCAAGTCTCTCATAGACCAGTGCCTTATCCAATGGGAAGCAGAGTCAAATACCTCACTGCAACAGGGCTATGAACAAGAAGACAACAGACTCACCCTGACCAGATCACACATTACCAAACCACCTGTGCACCTAGATATGCTATCACCTATCCAAAAAAAAGACCTAGAAATAGGCAATACATTAACCAGCATCCACTGGAAGACAAGCATGATGCATCTTTGATACCTCAGCTCATACATATCTGAACACCAGTCCTAGACTCAGTTGCTTATATGAAAAACAACTCTACTACAGACACTCACTAGAAATGCAAGTAGAAAAACTATAACACCCTTGATGCTATAATTAATAAGCCTAAAACCTAAATAGAGACAATCTGAAAGCAGAACAAATATACTGAAATCTTATACATAAGACAATCCTGTTACAATTTCATTATATTCCCATAACCAGAAAGGACAGAGGGAACACCCTGTATGCAGAGAAGAAGGAAAATACACTGTAAGAAGAACATTCATGGAACCAGTCCCCACAGATGTGGCAAAAAAGAACCCAGACAAAGATAAAAATTCAACATTCTATACTACTAGCTGCCTTGGAAACCCAAAATAGGTTGCAAAAAGCTATAGATAGCTAGGGCAAAGGTTTCACCCACCAAACCAATCAAAATTACATTAGAAATTATTGCAAGGGGCAGGAAACCAAGCAACCTGGAGGAAGAAATCTCAAACAGATTCTACAATTATGAGCATCTTTGAGCTAGGACAAAGAACTAGGAGCTGCCATGAAAATCAGTACAAATGGCCACCTGCAAACACACCTCGAGCAAAGATTGCAATCACCCCTCATGGTACAAATCTATCTAAAAACAACTGCCAAGCACTTAGGACCACTTTGCAAATCATTTCTGACCAAACAGGGTCTAATTTGGCATTCAATTCCATAAAAAATGGTACCCCTATCGCTAGAAATTTAGAGACATTCAAATTTGAAATAGCAACAGCCACAAGCACTTCGTGGGCTTTAAGTCTTTTAATCATTCACCCCAGTCACACAATCGCACAGTCTCATCTCTCACTGCCACAAGAATCAGGCTCAAAATTATGCTTGGTCGCATGATCGCATAATTCGGAGACAGGTTATGCGAACATGTGACATCCTTCTCCCTTTGCCCTCAGTAGAACTGCCGACACCAGACCACTATAACAAGGTATCCATTCAAGAAGAACTAAGTCTACACTTCCCTACTGTTGGCTTTTAAACTTGTTCCCACACGGTGCGAGGATTACACTATGATTGACAAACTGGTTAGTCTTCACTCCAAAGTCTAACAAGGGAACGAGTGCCAATTGATGAGGATCGAGTGCATCCTTCTCCTGCTTCGAGCTCCACATTCACTCAGGTGGGTATTGCCCTATCTGTACACTCATGACTCCTCCTTAGTTGATGAATAAAAGGCCTGCAGATGCATTACTGTGGAATAGTTCTCAGACCCTTGTAGGTATCTTGTACCCCAATGAACTATGACCTCATGCAATAACCTGAGCTACATGTAATGAGTTTGAAAACTAGAAAGAGACCTCCTACTACTACTACCAACATGAAGTGAAAGGATTTAAATGAATGATTGATGTTGGGCTGAATGGACTCCTGAAGTACCCCAAGTCTCTCATAGACTAGTGCCTTATCCAATGGGCAGTAGAGTCAAATACCTCACTGCAACAGGGCTATGAATAAGAAGACAACACACTCACCCTGACCAGATCACAAATTACCAAACCACCTGTGCACCCAAATATGCTATCACCTATCCAAAGAAAAGACCTAGGAACAGGCAATACATTAACCAGCATCCACTGGAAGACAAGCATGATGCATCTTTGATACCTCAGCTCATACATATCTGAACACCAGTCCTAGACTTAGTTACTTCTGCGTAAAAAAAATTCTACTACAGACACTCACTCGAAATGCAAGTAGAAAAACTATAACACCCTTGATGCTACAATTAATAAGCCGAAAACCCAAATGGAGACAATCTGAAAGCAGAACAAATATACTGAAATCTTATACATAAGACAATCCTGTTACAATTTCATTATATTCCCATAACTAGAAAGTTTAGAGGGAACACCTTGTATGCAAAGAAGAAAAATACACTGTAAGAAGAACATTTGTGGAACTAGTCCCCACAGATGTGGTAGAAAGGAACCCAGACAAAGACAAAAATTCAACATTTTATACCACTAGCTACCTTGAAAACCCAGAATAGGTTGCAACAAGCTATAGATAGCTAGGGAAAAGGTTTCACCCACCAAACTAATCAAAATTATATTAGAAATTACTACAAGGGGCAGGAAACCAAGCAACCTAGAGGAAGAAATCTCAAAAAGATTCTGCAATTATGAGCATTTGCGAGCCAGAATAGAGAGCTAGGAGCTGCCATGAAAATCAGTACAAATGGCCACCTGCAAACACACCTCGAGCAAAGATTGCAATCACCCCTCATGGTACAAATCCATCTCCAAACAACTGCCAACCACTTAGGACCACACTGCAAATCATTTCTCACCAAACAAGGTCTAATCTAGCATTCAATTCCATAAAAAATGGTATCCCCTATGGTTGGAAATTCATAGACATTCAAATTTGAAATAGCAATGACCACAAGCACTTCGTAGGCTTTAAGTCTTTTAATCATTTGCCCCAGTCGTGCAATCGTGCAGTCTCATCTCTCATTGCCACAAGAATCAGGCTCAAAATTATGCTTGGTCTCATGATCGCATAACCTGGAGACAGGTTATGTAAACATGTGACATCCTTCTCCCTTTGCCCTTAGCATAACCACCAATGCTATACCACTACAACAACATGGTTTGTCACATGTTCACAAATCAAGAAACTGGCTCACGCAAATATGTGACATGCCACTACCACGCACCCCGCCGATCGTCAAATCATCGCCAAGAATCCAAGCTTGGGCCCACGTTCAAACTTCACCATCCCGCCAGCATGGGCCAACTAGAAACTACCATGACACCACTGTACAGAGCCCACTAAATAGCTACAAATGGGCCCCAGGGACATGTGGCATTCTGTCGCATGATCGCAGAGCCTGAAAATGGGCTATGCGAACATACGACAGCCCATGAACCTCTACCTTGCCGCGCACAACTCCACAACCATGAACAAAGACACATGGCAGCTAGTCGCATGATCGCATAGCCAAAGAATGGGCTATGAGATCATGCAACAACCAACCAAAGGCTGCCACATATCCACCAATGGGCCTAAATTGAACAAACTGTCGGCACCGCATCGGACGATGGGCGCATGATCGCATGGGTAAGGAATATTCCATGTGATCATACACTGACTGTAGATCTTTGATCATCAACACAAGCCCCGTTGAGACACCACCACATCACCACCCATTGGCCAATCAAGAACGCCCATGTGTTGGAAACACCAGCCCCACCAACTAACTGCCAAGCATTCAGCGACTACATGACTAACTGTTCACCAAGTCACTGGATGCTAGCTGCTTAACTGCCAAAATTAGGAGATTGTGCGACTCAAGAGAAATAGACCACCTACCAGGTCACTAAATGCTAAGGGGATAACCACCAGAAACCAACGAATGGGAGATAACCATAAGTCGCCAAGTCATGGAATGGAGACATAACCGCCAGCCAGGATGAACAATAGGAAGAACCGGACCCACACAGATAGTTGGCAAGCAGTCGCATGATCGCATCTCAGAGAAGTCTGACATGTAGCCATGGGACAGCTAATCAGATAAAAGCCATTGAAAATTGAGCTCACCACCCATCGCACCTGCACAGTTAGAGAAAACACCAGCAAACAGTGAACTAGTGCGGGGCTGAAAACACACAATGGTTTCGACATGGAGAGAGATAAAAAATACACAAAGTTTTTGACACCAAAGAATAAGCGCACAAAAGTAGGAAGCATAGGGTCAAAAACACACAATTACCGAAAACATCATGGACTTTTTGAAAACACTATGGGTTTTTGACACTGTGACATATTTTTAAAGATTGCTTCCTGCGGGCCTTGAAATTTGAATATCTTTCTGGGTTTGGCGATTCAACACATGCAAATTGGACCAGAGTAAGGTGACAACATGGAGAACACGGGGCAGAACACAAACCATGAAACTTGCAAGACAATAGGCCATTTTAAAGGATTTTTTGCATGACATAAAAATGGCCTAACAGTGGCTCTGTCTGGGGACGATGGGTAACTTGTGCCCATGCAAGAATTTAGATCTCTGGGAGAGCAGACCACCAACTAGACAAGAACACGACACTCATGGGCTGAAGAATGAGACTCTACTAATCACTACCCATGCTCATACTTCACCAAAAATTTGCAGAACTACAACTCATATTCATTGAAGCCTGCTAACCTCTCTATCACACCACATTCCTTCTCTTAGTGCTCAGATCACCTCATAAGGAAACATTTATTATCTTAAAAAATATCATACATGGAAGTTTCTGTAGTAAAAATCAACATGCTGGTTGGAAGGTAGGGCATATCGAGAGCTCACCCGATAGCTCCATTAGGTAACTTTACAATGTAGAGCCACCACCTCCATGAGAAGAAAAATGTGCACTGACATTTATCTCTTCCAACCAACCAAAACTTCACCAGGTAACATGCACTACTTATCAGGAAACACATTGATCAAACAAAGACAATCAGAGTCACCACTCAACATGAAGTGAGAAGATTTTGCAAATGCTTATTTTTGTATTTGACTCTTTGATCTTTTAACCAAACTCTGGGATGATCCAGCCAAGCAGAAAAACTTTCTATCTTTTACCTCTTTCACAGCGGAGTCACCATTTTGTTGGCTTTTAAACTTGTTCCCACATAGTGCTAGGTTTACACTATGATTGCCAAACTGGTTAGTCTTCAATCCAAATTCTGACAAGGGAATGAGTGCCAATTGATGAGGACCGAGGGCATCCTCCTTCTGCTTTGAGGTCCACATTCACTCAGGTAGGTATTGCCTCATCTACACACTCATGACTCCTGAGTTGATGAACAAAAGGCCTGTAGATGCATTACTGTGGAATAGTTCTTAGACCCCTGTAGGTATCCTGTGCCCCAACGAACCATGACCTCATGCAATAACCTGATCTGCATGCAATGAGTCTGAAAACCAAAAAGAGACCTCCTACTACTACTACTACCAACATGAAGGGAAATGATTTAAATGACTGATTGATGTTGGGCTAAATGGACTCCTGAAGTACCCCAAGTCTCTCATAGACCAGTGCCTTATCCAATGGGCAGCAGAGTCAAATACCTCACTGCAACAGGGCTATGAACAAGAAGACAACACACTCACCTTGACCAGATCACACATTACCAAACCACCTGTGCACCCGGATATGCTATCACCTATCCAAAGAAAAGACCTAGGAATAGGCAATACATTAACCAACATCCACTAGAAGACAAGCATGATGCATCTTTGATACCTCAGCTCATACGTATCTAAACACCAGTCCTAGACTCAATTGCTTCTGCAAAAAACAACTCTACTACAGACACTCACTCGAAATGCAAGTAGGAAAACTATAACACCCTTGATGCTACAATTAATAAGCCTAAAACCCAAATGGAGACAATCTGAAAGTAAAACAAATATACTAAAATTTTATACATAAGATAATCCTGTTACAATTTCATTATATTCCCATAACGAGAAAGGACAGAGGGAACACCCTGTATGTAGACAAGAAAGAAAATTCACTGCAAGAAGAACATTCATGGAACCAGTCCCCACAGATGTGGCAGAAAGGAACCCAGACAAAGACAAAAATTCAACATTTTATACCATTAGCTACCTTAGAAACCCAGAGTAGGTTGCAACAAGCTATGGAGAGCTAGGGAAAAGGTTTCACCCACCAAACCAATCAAAATTACATCAAAAATTACTGGAAGGGGTAGGAAACCAAGCAACCTGGAGGAAGAAATCTGAAATAGATTCTGTAATTATGAGCATCTGCGAGCCAGGACAGAGAACTAGGAGCTGCCATGAAAATTAGTACAAATAGCCACCTACAAACACACCTCGAGAAAAGATTGCAATCACCCCTCATGGTACAAATCCATCTGCAAATAACCACCAAGCACTCAGGACCACACTGTGAATTGTTTCTCACTAAACAGGGTCTAATCTGGCATTCAATTCCATAAAAATGGTACCCCCTGTCGCTGGAAATTCAGAGAAATTCAAATTTGAAATAGAAATAGCCACAAGCACTTCGCGGGCTTTAAGTCTTTTAATCATTCACCCCAGTCGCGCAATCGTGCAGTCTCATCTCTCACTGCCACAAGAATCAAGCTCAAAATTATGCTTGCTCGCATGATCGCATAACCCAGAGATGGGTTATGAAAACATGTGACATCCTTCTCGCTTTGCCCTCAGCAAAACCGCCAATGCCAGATCGCTGCAACAACATGGTTTGTCTCATGTTCACAAGCTGGGAAACTGGCTCATGTGAACATGCAACAAGCCAGTACCACGTACCCTGCCGGCCGTCAAATCACCGCCAAGAATTCAAGCCTGGGCCCGTGTTCAAACTTCACCATCCCGCCAGCACAGTCCAACCAAAAACCACCATGACACCACCACACAGAGCCCACTAAATAGCTACAAACTGGCCCCAGGGGCACATGGCATCCTATCGCATGATGGCATAGCCCAGAAATGGGCTATGCGAACATGCGATAGCCTATGAACCTCTGCCTTACCGTACATAACTCTGTAGCTGCACAACTCTGCAACTATGAATAAGCACATGTGTCGGCCGGTCACATGATTGCATAGCCAAAGAATGGGCTATACAATCATGGGACAGCCAACCAAAGGCTTTCACATGTCCGCCAGCGGGCCTAAAGCGAACAAACTATCAGCACCACATCGGACGGTGGGAGGATGATTACATGGGTAAGGAATATTCCATGTGATCATACACCGATCATAGATCTTTGATCATCAACACAAGCCCCACTGAGACACCACCACATCACCACCCGTCAGCCAATTAGGAATGCCCATCTGCTAGAAACATTGGCCCCACCAACTAACTGCCAAGCATTCAGCGACTACGTGACTAACTATTCACCAAGTCATTGGATGCTAGCTGCTTAATTGCCAGAATCAGGAGATTGCGTGACTAAAGGGAAATAGACTGCCCGCCAGGTCACTGAATGCTAAGGGGATAACCGCTAGAAACTAATGAATGGGAGATAACCACAAGTCGCCAAGTCACAGAATGGAGACATAACTGCCAGCCAGGATGAACAACAGGAAGAACCAGACCCACACAGATAGCTGGCAAGCAGTCGCATGATCACATGTTAGAGAAGTCTGACATGTGGCCATGCGATAGCCAATCAGAGAAAAGCCATTGAAAATCAAGCCCACCACCCATCACACCTGCATAGTTAGAGAAAACACCAGCAAATAGGGAACTAGTGCGGGGTTGAAAACACATAATGTTTTCGACACAGAGAGAGCTCAAAAATACACAGAGTTTTTGATGCCAAAGAATAAGCGTAGAAAAGTAGGAAGCACAGGGTCAAAAACACACAAAGGCCAAAAACATCATGGACTTTTTGAAAACACTATCAGTTTTTGACACTGTGGTAGATTTTTAAAGATTGCTTCCCGCGGGCCTTGAAATTTGAATATCTTTCTGGGTTTGGCGATTCAGCACATGCAAATTGGACCAGAGCAAGGTGACAACATGGAGAACATGGGGCAGGATACAAACCATGAAACTTACAAGGCAATAGGCCATTTTAAAGGATTTTTTGCATGACATAAAAATGGCCTAACACTTCAGATTAGTCTTTGGTTCTAACATCATCTTTCTTGTGTGGCCATCTAGTAGCAATGTGACCAACTTCTTTATAGTTAAAGCATGCTAGAGGTAACTTGCCTCTATATCTTCCTTTTCCTTTAGACAACCTCCTGGCCATAAGAGCTTCAAGTTCATCAAGCTCATCATTAGTATTGCTATCACTATCATCCTTATTATTTCTGCTACTAGACTTACCAATCTTCAGAGAAGTCATGAAAGCGGATTCAACATTTGGTACAATACTATTATCATAATTATTCAGTTCAAATGTTGTAAGCTTTCCAATCAGATTATCAAGAGTGAGTGTGTTGTTAGGTGCTAACCTATTTTCATGAATTGCAGATATTTTGATGGCATAGATAGGCAATAAGGTCCTTAAAATTTTTCTTACCACAGTGTCTTCATCAACAACTCCATCTGATGCTCTAATAACGTGAACTACCTCCTTTATTATGTTTGTGTACTCAACAATGTTTTCACCTTCTTTCATCTTCATGTCATCGAATCTTCCTCATAAGATTTTTGCTCTTTCTCTCTTGACATTTGCAACACCACTATAAATTTGAGCAAGTTTATCCCACATCTTCTTAGCAGTAGTACAGTCCTTGATGTCTTCAAATTTGGCACCTGAATAGGTAGCAACAATCTCCATCATAGTAACATTTTGTTCATGCATGTCTCTTAGTTGATCAAGGGTCAAGGGACTAGTGGGCGGTGTAAGGTATCCATTCTCCATTAGATCTACGGTAGAATTCCCAATCCTGGATATATGCAGTTTCATTGGACTTTTCCATATTGTGAAGTTATCCTTGTTTAGCTTTGGCACTTCCCTCTTAAACATTTTGAGACCTTTTTGTTGAAGTCCTTAAAACTCTATTCCAAGAAACCACATCTCTGATACCAATTGTTATAATAATTGAGAGGGGGGTGAATCAGTTATCCACAGTCCCAAATCAAAATGTATAATTGAAAAAAATTTACTTAAACTTCAGTAGCTCGGTAACATAAAATACTATACTATCTATTCTTTTACTGATTTCCAATCAATAACATATAATGATTACCGATCAAATCCAACATGTAATATGTAAATTATGATAACAAGCAATCACCACAATGAACACATAACACAAAAGATTTAACGTGGAAACCCTGTGAAGGGAAAAACCACTTGGGACTGGCAACTCAAAAATTGTTCACTCTTTTGAAGTGAGGTCAATGAAGACCCAACCCTATTAAGGGTTACAAACACACTATGAGGTGTGACCTTGTTAGAGGATTTTAGACCAACCGTTATCGTCCAACCAACATTCACTATGGGGTTGACAGGATAACAATGTTCATTCTATGAATGATATATATAAGACTTTCCTACTCCACTCTATTAAGAGATTTGTCTATATACAATGGTTAAACTATAATAGTAGATGATCTGATTACAATACAACTTCAATTGTAGATGTTCAGATCTATATTTTGCTCACTTAAATCCTCTGATCAATATATCAATTATGTATCAACAATAATCAATGGCTTACTGTTTCTCGGTAATAGCTTTTTGACACTCGGTAAAATCTATAGTTTGGTTCTCCTTAACCAGTTTGATCAAGAATACATGATTCTTGTTCATGCGATAATTTTGTAGTCTCCTTCTGGCTTGAGTTTCATAATGAAACTCTAGTCTCTTAAATAGACTAGTAAACCATTTTCTTCTCCTCCACTAGATTTTGCCGCTTGATCTCCTTCGTCCATTTTTTTTCTTAAACCTTTCTCGGCTGATGTGTTAGTAACAAGTTTTGATTCCATCCTTTAGATCTTCCTTGAATTTTTTTAGCCATTGTTCTTCATAACAGACTTTATAAAAATCTCCTATCATGAGGTACTTTACAACTCATCAATCTTTATCGACTAAACTAATTATTTAGTTCATTTCTCTTGCTCGGTTAACAAAGAAATGTGTCGGTGAACACAAGCTCAATTTATACTATGCTTGGTATACACTACACTTCTCAGTGTATACTATGATGCTTCATCATCTGACCACACTGCCTTGTGTCTGTCAACTCTTTTCCTCATCATAGATGAATGAAACATAATCAAGCCAATAACATGAGGTCATAGATTCATCAGCAAGTTACCCAATGTATTCTGTATCCTCATCTATCATATGCATCTTCCTCATGTAGATATTTTTGTTCTTCATCTCTCTTACTCCTTTTCTATAGATGTTTGGGTATGTAACTTACAAGATAAGTGTTGTCAAACTAGTTGACATCAATGACAACATATTACTGATTTAATCATATTACATATCTAATCAGCAACTGGGTGATCTCTAATCACACATCTTCAATTAAGTTCTAAATTAGTTGTAGTTCATCAATAGATAACTGAAGCACATATAGGTTCAAGTGACCAAACCTCTCCTTAGATACCTGATACAGTTATGTTGGTGAGAACCAACCAATAATAAATCAACTATCATGGATGTGTGAGGAGATGAATTTTTACAAAAATTCCTTCCAAGTAGCAACAAAACTTGGAATTGATATGATAAAAGTACCAATTACTATCATTAAAAAATGAATAGATGTTACTATAAGAAAAGTTGGCATCCCAATATAATAAGTATTGTAGCTATAAGATGTTCTATAACTACCTCTATAAATAAAGAGGATCTACAATAGATGAATTATCCTATAGACCCCATGTTAGAGAGTATCATAGATATAAATAATATATCACTATCTACTTTAATCACCAATCAATAAATCATGGTATTAGTAGATAATCACTATCAATGAATTTGGGTATCATTATTGACAAATGGTATCCCTTCCAAGTGTGCCAAATCCTCATATAGGTCTTCCAAATACTATGAATCTACTAATGGTGGATGAAAAAATTAGATAAATAAATGACTTATAAAAATGCAAGATTGTTGCTAGATGGAAAAATCATTGCTATCACCTCAAATTTTCTTTCCTATTGTCCTAGAAATTTTATCATATAATAAGGTAGAGGAGGTATAAGATATTTTCTTTCCAAAAATAATTGATAGAAATGCCAACACATGAACTGATATGCATAGAAATATGAAGAAAATAAATGAATGACCTGACAATCATTTTTTTCAACAAAAATTCAATTATCAATATAGCATGTAATCTCCTTGAGCTTTCTTTGATACCATGTAAATGGAAATATGAGACAAGATGTTGTCACCTTCAAGATGTCACAAGGAGAAGAGAAACTAAAGACCCAAGGAAGAAATAAGAGATGAAATTGTTGATTTATTTCTAATGAGTTTAATAGTCCTTTTTTATAGGAAATGAAAGAACAAATAAAGGGAAAAGAAGAAAGCATGATGTGCCCCAACCATATGTGACAGTAGGAAGAATAGGTAAGGGAAACTATATAGGTGTAGATAGTAGTACACATGTGAAATAATAAAGGACAACTAGAATATGAATTTTACCTAAGTTTAACATAAGCATGTAAGTACAATAAATTATTTACTCTAATACTAATCCTTTGAGGAAAATCCACTTAATATATTGTGAATATAAAATTAGGTGAATCAATCTTATTTAACTTTTAATTCATAATCATTTTTATGTCATAATATCTATTAAACACATCACAAGTATGTATTGGCACTTGAGGTTAACATTTATATCTTAGTTCCTTTGCTTTTCTAATATGGTTCCCCAACTATGTATTAGCTAAGAATGTAAATACTTTAGCTTTGGAATGAAATGTTTCACCTATATTTTACCATATTTTAGTTAATCCATATGGTGCATCCAAGGATGGATGGACCCCAATGAGATTTCTCCAATCATTGTAGAAAGAGTAACTCAATGAAAACAACAAAGGACAATCCAGACAATAGAAAGATAAATCTTCACATTGAGTATGTGTAGGATCATGGTATGCCAAACTAGGCCCTTAAGCGACAATGAAAATTTAGAAAATCAGGTTTAGGCAAGTTGACATAAAAATTTGAACAAGTTATAAATATTATATAAAAAATATGTAAGAAGAGAATCTGTAGAATTTTTTTTTATTTTCTAATATACTAAGCCTTTTTTGAAAAACAATTATTCTATATGTTGAAATTTTCAAATTTTAATGTAGTAGTATGAAAATTTCAGGAAAAAAATAAGAAGTATGTGTATGTCTGACCACCTTAAACATAATCAAATGATAATTTTTTTTACAAGATTCTAGATATAAGTAGTAGACACATGTACGAATGTGACACATTTTTTTTGTAATTTTTGTCCAAGTAATTAAATAATCATGATTTATATTCTACAAATTTTCTAGAATACAAAAACTCTCATGTCTGACAATGTTAACTTAGTCTAAACTTCATCAAATTAAAAACATTTTTTATTTTTCCTATAGTAGGAAAATAATAGAATGTGACAAATATTTTGGATTTCAAAAATGTTATACAGTTTGAAAGCTATAGGTATTTTTCAATAAGTAGATATCAGTTAAGACTAGAAAGATAACAAGTAGGTGGATGTCTGACCACATTAAATAAAATCAAATGATAATTTTTTTTTATAAGATTCTAGATAAAAAGTAGTAGACTCATGTCCGGATGTGACGTATATTTTTTTGCATTTTTTTCTAAGAAAATAATTAATTATGATTTTTATGCTACAAATTTTCCTGAATATAAAAACTCTCATGTATGACCACCTTAACTTAGTCCAAACTTCATCAAATTGAAAGAATTGTTTATTATTATTATATTAGGTGAAGCATATAATCTGATGTATATTTAAGATTTCAAAAATGTCATACTATTTGAAAGTTATCATTGTTTTCAAAGAGTCAATCAATCGGGACTTTTTTTTCACATTGCCACTTTTTGGCATACCATGATCTTGCACATACCCCATTAAAAGAAAATCATTTACAATGGACTTGTAACATGGAGTCTTAGATGCTAGACATACAAGCCTCATTATAAAATGAAATTCCTTAGTCTTGACATTACCAAAGATAACCTTCTTAGGCATACTCTTAATCTACCTAAACTAGGAACAATTGTCTTTATTTATACATATTCAAAAGCCTCAAGTAAGCCTAGATAAATCACACTTCCCAATGACAAGAAAATATATCACAAAATGTATGTCAGGACCTAAGTCATAAGGATATCTTTCCAATATTCAAAAAATGAATTGTGATCCCTCAAGTAGGTTGGCCACAGGTGTAACAACATCAAAAAATACACTGTAAAGCTTTGTCAATTGGTAAATTCCTCCATGAGATCAGAAAATGCAAACTAGCTGTAAAATGTGAGGAATAAATGTCTCGCCAAGAATCCATGATATATCATATGTGAAGTAACAAAATGAGGTGTGGGCCTATGAATAGGTTTAGTATGGTTCTAAGAACATTCCATAAGGTACACAATTGAAAAAAAGGATTAGAATTGAATGTGGACTGAAAGAAACTCAAAAATTGTACAAATAGGAAAAAAGGGAAAAAAAATTGGTTGATGCAAGATTTCCAAGAACCCAAGATGCTCCTGCACCATACACTCGGGATTATTGAAAATTAAGCCTCTTACTTTACTAGGGCTAGAGTAAAACCAAGATTATCAACCTCAGCTTAAGACATCCATGAAGAATCTTCAATGGGTATGTCCTTCCCTTTGACAATATATTCTTTATATTTCTTACCTTTGGTATGTATTCTGATTCTTCTATCTAAAATCTATTCTATCTCATCCTTCTACTTCTTAGGATAATACCATTTAACATATGATCTATCAGTCTCACTAAAATAGGAGAATGTGAAGATGATCACCAAGCTACTAAAGTATATATGAGACATTAGATCAATTGTTATATTTTCATTGATGTCAACTAGTTTTGACTTTACTTATCATGATAGTTGAAAACATGTGAAGAATGTAATATTGGTGAAGGGAAAGATATATTAGCATGAAGATGAGATGTATGAGTAAGTGATGATTAAAGTATTAAATGGGAAACTTATTGATGATTCTATGACAATATGATAGTGATTTGATTGGCTTACATATTTTTGTTAATTTGGTCGGTATATGAAGAACTTAGTGTACATCGAGTGAATGCAGTATACATCGAGCATGTGTAGTGTACACTGAGTGTGGTATTAACCAATTCGGAAGAAACTAACACATCATGGTATTGAACAAGCAGGCTAAATAATGAAGAACATGTGATTTTTGACATGAGATGATTAGTTGGATGAATATATAAGATTTTGAGGATAAAGAAAAAATTAGTTATGAAGATCTATAGATGAAAAAATTCAAGGTTGATTAGATGATGAAGAATGGAAGCATTTTAAGGCACAAGTTCCAAGGAAGGCTAAAGAGGCAAAATCAACAATCGAGATTAAGAGGCAAAATATATGGCTGAAAATAAAATGGTTTATCATGTTTATATAAGGAGACAAGAAATTTAAAAAGAGACAATTGCACGAGGAGAGATTGAATTCATGTGAAGCTGGTCAGATAGGTTGAAGTAAGAATCAAGTGATTCTGCAAACAACACTTAGCATCAAAAGGAGATTAACTGAGCATAATAGAGTTATAGGAAGAGGGAAATTGAAGAGATTATGATGACCAGAGTGATATTGAGCTTAGCATAGATCTAAAAAATGAGCAAAGGAAGTTGCATTTGAATCAGGTCATATACTGTTTCTTTTTAACCATTTCTACAGATAAAATCTCTTAACTGAGTGGACTTAACAATTTTCTTCTATTTACATTATGTGAATGTTACTTGTTTTCTTGTTAACCTAAGTGAATGTATGGGCATAGAGAACTATTAGTGATAAATCCTCTCACAAGGTCACACCTTACTATTTTTCTTGTAACCTTTAATAGGGTTGGCTCTTAACTGAGCTCACTTTAGAAGAGTGAAAATATTTTGCATACCGATCCCAGTTGGTTTTTCCCTCAACGAGGTTTCCACATTAAAAACAAAAGTGTTAAATGTGTATGCATGTGATGTTTTTTTTTATTTTACTTTACAAATTACAATAATTGGTTTGATTGGTATATACTAGATAATTTATCTGACAAATGATTACTGAATCAGAAAGGCACATACAAGTGTTTATCAAGTTGTTTAAGTTTATTTATTTTAAATTGGTTTTATACATCAGTGGAGGAATTTGGAGTTGTGGGATATTTGGACTTAACTGATTCACCCCCCTTCCAATCATCTAACAATAATAAGAAAGTTCAAGGTTTTCATTTTGAGATTAGAGATGTGGTCTGCGAGATGAACTATAAGACTCACCAGCAAAGAGAAAATCCTAGAAAGTTTGAACCAAACTAGGAAGGACCCTACATTGTCACTAAAACATATGGGTTTGGAGTCTAACACCTTTTAATGTTGGAGAGAGAGCCATTAGTAGTTGCAAAAAATTGGAAAAAATTCTAAAAAAATAGGAAAAAAAAATAAAATGTTAAAAAGAAGAGAGAAAAAAGGAAAAAATAGTTACCTTAATAAAAACTAGGAAAATGGGCATCTTGGAAACACAAAAAATGAAATAAAGAGAAAATTTTAATCCAAATGTGAAAACTTGGGAACTAGGTACTTTGGACAAGTAACATAGTTAAAACTTGGCAAACAAGCACCACAGTAGTAAGTTGTTTCTCCAATATCTATCTTAACTCTATCTAATGTTTACTTGTATTTCTTGATCATATCCTTTGCCATGATTCAACCCTAGTTCCCCTTAATGGACTATAATCGGTCAATATTCCTTCTCAATTCCCTTAACATAACTAGTCTATATGAATCTCATCCTTGGCCTCTATATATAGTCTATACTTTGTCTGAGAGTATATTCTTTGAATTTAAATTTGAACTAAGCAAAAGTCCCCACACATAGTTGACCATGGCATTACTCGCTTTATTGGATTGGAGATAACAACATGTAAATATTAAAGTCCTAAAAAATCATAATAATCCAAATAAAGACCTAAAAATATTCAAAGAAAAAAACCTTAAAAAAGTTCAAAGACATCATATAATAACTTGAAAAAAGACCAAAAACTGAAAATAGAAAGTTGAAAAAATATCTAAAACTCAAATACGATGCTCAAAAAACCCTAAAAATTACAACATATCCTAAAATATTAGTAAAAACGCAAAAAATGTCGTTAAAAAATTACTAAAAATCATAGAAAGTTCTAAAAAAGCATCTAAAATTTGTTAAATGTCTTGAAAAAATCCTAAAAATGTTCAAAACATCCTGAAAAAAAAAACACCAAAATCAAATATGGTCAAAACTCTAAAACTTCAAGAACCCCTAAAAACACATTGCAATAAACTTGTGCATAATGTTTCATGCTTTCAATGATATATCTCCTTTTCGTGATAACAAAGACAAATGAAGACTTAGACTAACAACTCAAAATGACATGCTTAAAATGAATCATGTTGTAATGTACAATCTAAATCATTTGAACCAACACTTAGACTGATTGGACTTGTTGGATCTTTCAAGATACTTACACTATCCTTATCGATCCTTCAGTTAATCATTGCAAAAATTTCACATCTCAAATGAAATGTAAAATAGCTAACAATAAGATCTGAATGACTGTTGGCTCACATGTTTTGGTGAGTATTTTTTTCTTTTTATTGATTTTGTAATGCCCCGCCAGGGAACCCAAGAGAACTTAACCTAAACATGCTACTAAGTTTGTAGAATAATTTTTTTTAAAAAGTGTTAACATTCAACAACATCAAAGTCTTACAATGCGGAAGCAATACAATGAAATGAACAACTCACATAGGTTACAACTCTCAAGGATTCCATGATGAAGATTACATGAATATAAAATTAATTAATTTAGATTAGACATAATTACAAACTCATATAAACAAATGAAAGACAAATACAACATCACATAAAAGATAACATAGATACAATTGGTACCATAAGGTAACCATGATAACCTACATCCACCACACATGTCGTAGGGTATGTGAATACACCAACAAAAAATAAGTACAACATGATATCTCTGAATATCTGATACAATGATACAAGATCACAAAAATGAGGAAGAAGAAGATCACATCTCCACCAAAGAAGAACAAGAAGAATCAACTGCCATAGGGATCATACAACACTGGTACATGAATGTCGGAGTCTCAAATGGTAAAAGAATCACTACCACCTGACCTCATGAACCTAAATGGTCCACTCCCACCATGCTGAGGAGATAACAATAGATCCCACTCAGATAACAAACAACATCAACACAAGCTAAGGAAGAGATCCTGAAAGCTTCTAAATCAAAGGATACAAAAAAGGATAACGAGGTACAACATACATAACCAGAGGCAACCAACACACGTAGGAAACCTAAGATGCATAAAGGAAGTGTCATCACACGAGCCAACTCTAAGGTTATCCTGGTAGTCCCTTCAGACCTCGGTGCCCTAGTGACTCTATATGGTATCAGTAACCCCTCTTGTAGACAAGGTACTAACTATGCCATAACCAGTCCACATAGGCGGCAAGCATCTTCTCACTCCCATCCTAGTCAACACTCAATCAGGAACTCAGACATGGGCAAGGCACATAATATCTTATTAGGTTAATTTTAAATTTTCAATGTCATTAATTATCACTTATTAAGCTACTTGTAATAGGATATCCTGATAGCCACTTCCGGGCTCAAGCACCAATTACAAGCCACTTCCTACTATACACTCAGATAACCCACCCTAGGGTTTCACAAGATCAAGTATAACTCTGAGTTAGCACACCTCATAAATCTCAATAACTAGCTCCAACATGCAAGACTAGAACTCACCATAAAATAATCCCACATAGGGTTAGAACAACTCAATCAACCCAACAAAGTATGCAAGGCAAACAAATGCTAGATAAAACACTAAATCCTGCCTCTGGAACTACATTCCCATTGGTTGACAATAAACCCCCTCAAAACCACCACAAAGGGTAATAAAAGACTAAACATGATTTAATTAAAGTAGACTAATTACATCCATATTTGACTCAAATTAAAATGATGTCATCATGAAGAAACACTTAACTAATCCAAACAACCAGATTCACATAACACTCACTTGCATGGCTAAACACCCACATTAAAACTTAACACAAATTAATTTCTTTTATACAAAACTAGTCCTATATTTTATAGCCAATACTCATGCAAAAATCATTAACATCTAATTACTCCATGCAAGATAATTAGATGTAAAAATAATTCGTAAATAAAATACGTCTAACAAAAATCTTTCAAATAAAAAACTTCAAACACTTACAAGAAAACATGATTCCCTTAAAGAAATCCAGTTAATTATAAAACATAACTAGTCCAACTATATTGCATGTATTTATAACCATCCAAATAAACATATATAATTATAAATTCCAGCTGACTAAAACAATTATCTTGTTGACTAAAGTTGATTTGACTACAAAAGCATTCATATAAATGTCTCACACTTAACTATCTATTTTAAATAAAATCTCATGCATGTATACTTTATAAATAAGTATTTAACTAAAATCTCCATGCATATCAAAACACCATGCATTTAATAATAAAATAATATTATTAATATTCTAAAAACAAATAGAAACATTAATATCAAAACCCGAATTAAAAAAAAATCAATTAATATTTATTTATTAATTAATTTTTTTTAACAATTATAAATCCAAAATTTAATAATTAAATTTTAAAAAAAAAAATTAATTAATTTTTAAATCCAAAAATTAATAAATAATAATAATTTTTTAAATTTTTTTAAATTTTTTAAATTTTTTAAATTTTTATAATTAATTTTTAAATCTGAAAATTAATAAATAATAATATCAATAAATTCAAATAACAAATTTAAAAAATAAAATAAAAATCACATATATATATTCTCAATTGATTCCTTTAATGAAAAACTAGGATAATAGTCAATTAACAAAGAAAACCCAATTACCACAATTTAGTCAGATTTACACAACTTCAAAGTCTAATGAAATTTATTCTAAAATTCAACATAATTGAATGCATGCAGCAAGGATTTCCATAAATTCCAACTTCAGAATAGAAAGAAAGAGAGAAATACATAGGCAAAGATCCAGACATGCACACAACCAGGCTCGAAGAAGACAATCTTTCTGAAATTCACAAAATAACATACTCATAAGGAAAATCAAACCCTACCTCAAAACTGAAGGAAATATTCAAATGAAGACCAAATCCGAAGATAAAAACCCAAAACCTTCAAGCTTTCCAAAATCGAATTCTCCACAAAAATCATTTATTCTGCCTGCCAAAATTCTTCAATTTGTGTGTCTCTCAAAATTATGGCAAAAATCTCCAACATGTAGGAATTCTTTTTCCACCTACTAGGGTTTGAAAACTCAACACTCCAAAAGCTTGCATGAATTTAGACTTTGATTTGCAGTTCAATTTCAGTTGAACTCAAGTCTATTTTCACTTTGCCTTTTGTTGAGAACACTTTAACCAAAATTAACTAATACCTTTAATAAAATTTATTCAATTTCAATTGTGCAACTTTAATGCATTCAATAAATTAAAAATAAAATATTTACTCTAAAATAATTTTCACATGCTCAATTAATACTCAAGTTAATAAATACATTACAATTGAGCATACGTTAAATTTACAATTAAATAATTCTAGGGTGAAGATATTTAATTAATTATCATTAATTAAATATTTCAACCACACTCAATAATTGCATTTAATTTAATTTCTATATAAATAAATAAATAATCTCTCATTGCTAAAAATAGCAAAGATCCAATTTATTAAAATTGCACTATTTAATCAAATTAAATAATCTAATTATAGAAAACACGCCAAGCACCAAAATCAAAAGCATCACAAGGACCTAAGGACCCACATTCAAATGCAAGGATAGGGTTATAAACTCACATCAATTGGATGAGTTTAGGAAGGGTAGGAATAACAAAATCTTGTCCACTATTTCAGGACAATAATATGGCTTAGGTTAAGATTTTGACCCCTGTTATCTCCCCTCTCTTACCATTTGAGATATTGCGATAGGGCACGCTCATCTTGACAATTTAGGGAAGTGGATACCCGGTACCTGCAAACCTGCATACAACACCCGTATGTACACACATATATAAATATATAACAGACAATGACGGAGATTGGTCGATCGTGTGGATTTCGCAAGAAAGTAACTACGACTCTGTCCCTCAACAACATTAGGCATGTCAAACAGAAATATAAAACAAACACACCAACCATACACATGCAAGTATGGGGTCAGTAAATTCATAAACATAAATAATTTTTTGCATATAATTCATCATCCTAAAATAATTATAACATTTATAAAATTAGACTAGGGGGGGTACTACAGATTTGTCTTTGATCATGTTCCTATGCTACTTGATGATATTAATGAATTATGAGAGTTGTCGAGATGGTTAATGATAAAAAAATATATTTTTTTTTCTTCCTATTGTATGTTCTCATGAAATTCTGGGACATGTACACCATATTCTTTAGGATGGATAAGATAATCCCTTGTCTGCATTATTTTATTTTTTACACAAAAAGGATTTCTTTATCACTTTGGCTCTTTATGCCATGATGTGCTACATTTTTTTTCCATATTAAAAATAAAGCTCTTATGACATAAATGTTAAAATAATTTCAGAATAACTGAGAGGGGGGTGAATCAGTTATCCTCAAGTCTAGATGTACCAATTAAACTTTTAAACACTTCAAAAAACTTAGATCTACTCAACAGTCCACTTGGTCTCTATAGCATATAACTAGTAACACAAACTTGCAATCCATTATCCAAAAGTAATCAACTTGCAGAATATGAAACACTTAATAGTTAATACCATCAAATAAAATTCACACAAGTATGACACCAGGATTTAACGTGGAAACCCAATTTGGGAAATACCACCAGTAACATGCTACCAATTTTCACTCTTCTGAAGTGAGCTCTATGAGGATTCAACCCTATTAAAGGTTACAATACACACTACTAGGTGTGACCCTATTAAAAGATTTAATCACCTTGTTAGGAGTGGCCTTATTAGATGACTTAAGAATATTCTATTAGAATGTCACATTGATTAAAGGATTTACAAATGATTGTTACGTTAACATTGATTAAATGATTTCAATTGATACAATGGTTAGAGAGTAATAGAATGTTTAATCTGATACATACAACTCACTTTGCAAATATAGATCCAATGTAGCTCATGTAGTGATCCTCTGATTGGACTTCATTATCATCTCCATCTCTAATCTTCTTGGAAACCCTTCAAGTAATCACTTCACAACTATTTACATCTCTTCTCAATGTTCTTCTTAGGTTTTCCAATCAATTGAATCAAGCACTTGTATAACTCGTAATTAGGTTATCCTTATACCTTCTTAACTATGTAGCTTGATATTTTTCTACTTAAACATGACTGTAGATATTAGGTTTTGATCAGATTCATCTAATCCTTCCAACATTTCATTCTCCCTCTAACCTTCTAGATACTTCTCAAAACTTCTCATTGAATCCATGCATAAAAATGTGCAAACACATTTTATCGTGCATTAAATACTCCAGTTCATTTGATGCAAGAGCATTTTGGGTTTTTGACCAATCATGCATCAACCAAAAATATTTCCTGATTTTTGTACTTATTTGTTGTTGTTTTCTTTATAATATTTGCATTTGATGGTTTCATGGTGTGTGAAGCTTACATTATGTTGAGGACCTATTTGGGAACCTTCTCCTATGAGAACATAAAGTTTGGATGGACAGTTTGAAAGTTACAACTATTTTCCTTGCCGTTGGAGCAGCATTTTCCTACAGTTTTGGTGCTGATTGTTTATGTTAGCGATCTTGATCCATAAAAAATCAGCCTTTGTGCTCTTAAGTACTTTTAGAAGACCTAAATTACTATCATTTCCCAAGAGTTCAAGCCCTAATTCATTATGAGTAAAAAGTTATGCCCATTTTGCTTGGGGACCTATTTTTCTGCTAGTTTTTAGGTGAAACATGTGGTGTTTCTTCTTGCGATGTTCTATGTGATCAAATGGGACCTTGCACCCTTAAATGAATGTTCTTGGGTCATGTAAGGACCTAAATCCAAAGGAGCATAAATTTATATTAATTCTAGCATTAGTTTTGGTTTAAATCTTCCAGACTGGACCTATAATGTAATTAAATGCTTGACTGACCGACCTGTGGCTTAGTTGGCTATATAAAGAGTCTAGATTGATGTAGTAGGGCATGATGGAGATAATCATGAGCAACATCTAGGAAGGATTATCAAGATATATCATTGGAGACAAAGATAGGATGCAAGCTGTGATTCTGATTTATAATTCTCATTGTATAAGGCCGAAACCCGGAAGGCCTCACAGCCAGGCATGTTGAAAGAAATAATATAATTCTCTGTTGTTGCTGCCAATTGATTGTCTCATATCCATTATGATTTCATATTGATTCTATTGTGTAACTCTGAGCAGGGCTTGTTTTTGGATTCAAGTGGAGTCAATTCTACTTGATTTTGCTTGTATCTACCCTGCCCCTATGTCAAGTGGTATCATAGCGAGTTCTTTCTTGTGGATTGGATCATGGAGAAACTTATTGGATTGGTTGTAGGGTGGCAGATCTGAGATTTGACCTATAACTTGCAGAAGGTTACGATCTTGCTGGAACCTGATTGTCAAGATGGTTTGTGGTAGAGGAAATGATAATGCTATCATGGATGTGTTGAGGAAGATTGCAACTAGGCTTGAAGCTGTAAAGACAGCCCAGAGAAGAGGAGCACATCTTGAAGATGTTAGTGATGAAGAAGAAGAAGCAACACCTAATGTTGAACCTGAAGTTGAACAAGATGAGGAAAGACTTTTGAGATTTTTGTCTAAGGCTAACTCTAGACCTGCAATTGAAGTTGCTTGCTATGATCGCAGACTTGAGACCGATCCACTTTTGAATTGGATCTCTGAGATGGATAAGTATTTTGAGTATGAAGGTACTCCTAATAATAAGAAGGTTAAGATAGTAGTCACAAAGTTGAAAGGCCATGCATCTCTTTGGTGGGATAATTTGCAAACTGAGAGATAGAAGAGGGGAAAAGAAAAGATCAAGACATGGATGAAGATGCTTGGAAAGATGAAGAAGAAGTTTCTTCCAGCCAACTACCAAGTTAGTCTGATGAGAAAAATGCAAAATTTGAGACAAAAGGACATGAGTGTGAAATAATATACTGAGGAATTTTACAAGTTGGATATTAGATCTAGACATATGAATGATGAAGTTGAGAAGGTGGCTAGATATCTGAATGGCTTGAGGACATCTATTCAAGATGGGATTAGTTATGTGAAGATAGATAGTGTGGAAGAAGCATACAAATTTCTTTGAAGGCTAAAGATAGATTGACAAAAAGACATGAACAAAGACAAAGAGGAAGAGGTGGAAGATTTCAGAGTAGAGGCAGACCTTATGGAGAAAGTAGTGGATCTGAAAATGCAGTACAAGATAAAGGAGGGAAAGATGAACCTACTGGTAAAAGAGGTAATTACTCTAGAGGTAGCTATACTGATTCCTCTAGGAATAAAAATAATGGTAAGAGAGAAGAGAAATCTTGGTTTAAAGGTACTTGTTACAAATGTGGTGAAGAAGGACATAGAGCTTTTGAATGTACTAACTTTGGAAAGAAGACTGGAGGTAATGGTAGAAATAATTTGGCTTGTGAAGAAGTTGAGGAAATGTCTAATGAACCTGAACATGGTGAGAACTTGATGCTAAGAAGGATCTTGTGGAATGAAGAAGCTGATGAGGAACCTATTTTTAGGAAAAGTTTGTTCAGAACCAGATGTAAGATTGCTGATAAATGTTGCAAGGTAATCATTGATAGTGGAAGTTTTGATAATTTGGCATCCGAAGAGCTGGTTAATAAGTTACAGTTGTAGAGATTGAAACATCTGAAGCCTT
The DNA here is from genome assembly GCA_027943335.1 of Chamaecyparis obtusa. NCBI lineage: Eukaryota > Viridiplantae > Streptophyta > Pinopsida > Cupressales > Cupressaceae > Chamaecyparis > Chamaecyparis obtusa. The sequence goes on along the minus strand of BSBK01013033.1, from coordinate 148,981 downwards.
ATCATATTGCTTGGATCCAGAAGGAGCATAAACTACTTGTAAGTGAATAATGCCTTGTTAAATTCAAAATTAGGAATTATCATGATGAAGTCTTGTGTGATATTATACCTATGGATTGTTGTCATATTCTTTTGGGTAGACCTTGGTAGTATGATGGGAAAGCTTTGCATGATGGTAGATTGAATCAATATACTATTTGGATGAATGGAAAGAAACAAGTGTTGTTGCCTTTGATAGAGAAGTTTGATGAAAGTCATTGTACCATAGTCAGAGTATGTTTGGTTGATGGTAAAAAGTTTGCAAGAGAAATGAAAGAACAAAATGTTTGCTTTGCTTTAATTCCAAGAAAGACTGAGAAACAAGATGATTTAGAACATGCACCTGAGGTTAAGCCTTTTTTGAATGAATTTCATGACATCATTTTTGATAATGTACCTGATGGTTTATTGCCTATGAGAAGTATAAGTCATTGTATGGATTTGATACCTGTAGACTAGGATTTGAGAGTGCACCTAAACCTGTTTTGAAGGCCAAAGACAAACAAATGTCATAGCATATTATCAAATCAAATTTAATGGTTAGCAAACTAAAATCAAAGCCACCTCAGTTTAAGCTTAAAACGGATGCGCCCATGCACCGTTTGATATGCTTGGATATAAGTGGATGTGGGTGTGCAAACTCAAGCACTTGGAGCATGCAAGATAAATGATGATTTGAGGATCAAGAAGACCCAAAATGACACAAAATAGGTATGAGGAACCTATTTTGCCTCAAAGGCCTCAAGAACACACAAATATGCAAAGCTAAATGAAAGAACTAAGATTAAAATAAGAAATGAATCTATGTTAATCCATTTAAGGTAATTTAGATGTGATTTAAGCTTGAAAATGATCTAAAAAAGATGAGTTTATGCTTATGCTAGAATGAAAATGGCATTATGACTTTGCTATTGAGTTTGAAAGTTGAGAGATGATTTGCCTTAGGAAGTGAGGGTATTTATAGGATTTCTAAAGGCTTGGGGTAGGAGGAATGAATGGCCAGGATTGAAATCCTTAAGAGAGGCCAAGATTCACTCAAAGGGAAGCACATGGATTGTGCTAGTTCTCAGCCAATCAGGAGGTGACACATGTCACAAGGTGAGTGGATGAAGGGAAGGGCAAAGAGGAGTCAACAAAGGGGGCTCCAAGCTCATAACTCTCCAAATAAATGCTTGTAAGAGCAATGAATGGGCTTTAAGAGGCTTTGAAGACTTTGGGGAAGCAATAAATGCTTTGTGGTTGAGATATTTGGAAGGGAAGACTTTGCTTTGGTTTAGGAAAGTCTTAAGCTTGGTTAGGATTGCACAAAGGTTTAAGGGTAGGATTAGGATTAGATTAGGACAAGAAAAGGATTAGGATGGGTGAAGAGGGTGGATTTGAGAAGATTCTAGAAGAGTCTAGATTTCTCCTTAGTTTCATGGAATAAAAGTTATTCATTCCAAAAGCTTAAGTTTTAGGAATATTTATTAAAATATTTTCAATAAATATGGAAATTAAATATTTAACCTTAATTAAATATTTAACCTTGGGATTAGGGTTAGAAAAGATGGGATTAGCCTTTTAATCGAAATTAAGAAGGGATTAGAAGATTTTGGAAGAGGTTAGTGGTCTTAAGGAAATTGGCCAAGTTTGGGATAAAAAATAAATTAAAAATAAATTAATTTATTTTTGAGGTTTTTGGTCAATTTATTAATTAAATAATTAATAAATTAGGGATAATGTCCAAATGACATTTTTAGGCTAGATTCCTTAATTAAAGATTTTTAATTAAGAGAGAGGGATTTAATGCCATAAAAATAAATTAATTAATTAAATAATTAATTAATTAATAAATGATGATGTCATCAAGGATTTTCAAAAAACAAAAATAATTTATTTTCTGAAGGATTTTTCGGTGTCTACATTTTGCCCCTCTTTGATGCGATGCCACAAGTGGCATGGCGTCAAAGATAAGAAAACAAGATGCCGAGGCTAGAATCAGAAGAAGAGGGTATGACGCCCAGGTGGACTAGAAGAAAGAGGAACATGCCCCGGTGGGACAAAATCATGGAAGATGCACCCAGTGGGACAAGGAAAAAGAGGGATTACGCCCTGGGACAGAGTGTGCCCGGCGGGACGAGGAAGGAAGGGCCTAGGAAGAAAGGGGAGATAAATAACCTCACTTCTAAGAACAAATATGGATGATATGCAAGATGAGATGGAAATGCAAGATGCAAGATGCAGCTATATGCAAAGATGCAATATTAATCTATATGTAAATGCAAGGGACCAGATAGCTCCAAGTGCAAACGGGAGTGCACAACCTAGATTTAATATAGCAATGCTAGAGACCTGCCAAGGATACTGGGATCACGAGGCCTTGTCACCAATGTTGCATAGGACTGACGAGGACTGACGCTAAACAAACACACAGGGTTGCCCCAACATCACACATGAAGCGCAGAGGCGACATGGCAGAACCGATGCTGAAGGAACCACAAACACACAACTGACTCACAGGCAGAAGCGAAAGATCAAAAGACCTTGCCCCAGATTATCCGCACACGCAGCACACCGTGATATAATGAATCGTGGTGACCCTGGTGGGATAATGAGAAGCCAAAAAGATTAACAAGATCAAAAGGACAAAACCCAAGATCAAAATGATAGCTCCAAAAAGACATCCTTTGCCAAGGAGAGAGATTTGATTTGATTGATGGTGGTAAGATTGGTCGGACAGGAGGAACGATATATCCTCAAGGACCAGGATGGAAGATTAGGTCAGACAGGAGGAACGATATATCCTCAAGGACCCATGGGTTGGTGAGAGAATAAGTGTAGTTGTTCGCTGGCAAAAGCTGAAGTTCAAGGAATAATCAGGATGAGCAAGGATAAGTCGACAATTGATGTTGTTGAAGCACAAGGCCCGAGTGGGGCTACAAATTTTCTGAGGCTGGGGATGGGACAAGATATTCCTGATCAAATGCTACTGCAGGACGGACAAGGACTAAGACAAAGGATGGGACCTAAAGACACAAATGTACAAATGAGCTTAGGTGGAGACACGACTGACACTATGGTACAAGACTCAAGAATAGGATATACAAAGAACCTGGGGATGAAGCTGACAACTTCAAAGATATGCAAGATGGTGCCCCAGCTAGGTTGGAAGGCCAAGACGGACTGGCGATGGATGATGCGTCCTAAAATGACACGGATTTGGGAAGAACATATCCCAATGATGATGATTGGATCGAGATCAAGGCTTGCTACAACATGAAGGATGCGATTTCATCAGTTAGCTTGATCTTGGGTGTTGGCTAGCTAGAAGATATGGATAGGTTGGGAAGATGGAGGAAAATGCTGAGGATGGGGAGGATGGAACTGCTAGAAGATTTTGAAGATGGAAAAGCTGCTTGGAGGATGAAAAGCTGGTGGAAGATGAAAAGCTGGTGGAAGATTACCAAGTGTCAACAAAATGAGCTGTTGTTTTCCCAATGGAGGATCAGTGATAGGATTGCGTCAACCTAGGATAGACTGATGATCTTCGGTCAACTGGATTCTTGTCAATACAAGCCAATCTCTTGCTCGAGATGATAAGGCTATGCAAGGACAAGGTTTTGATTTCTTTAAGACAACACGTTGTGCCAAAAAGAGGATGATTTCTGATTTAGGATAAGGGATGGAAACAACTCAAAGGGCTGGAACACGATAATGCTTGTGGATTTGGAGCTCTGGATTTTGGTGCAAAAGATGATGAATTTGCTTTCTGCTGTGGATGGTGGATGTTGGATTCTGATAAAGGATATGGGACGCTGAGTTGGTTTGCTAGTGGATCAAGATAGAGGAGTGCTGGAAGGATTGGATGGTAGTTGGTTTGGATTTGGATAGAGAAATTGCTGAGGATTTTGGGAGATGGAAGATTCGGATTTGGATAGCCTCCAAGGAATACGTCACCAAGGAAGAGGATGCCCCCTGTTTAAGATAGTTCATGTGTTTTAAAGGCATGGTGTATGCTTGGACGGAAGATATGCCAACAAGAGGATGAGGAAGGATGGAAGCTAGGATGAAAGGATTGGATAGAGGATATGTAGCTGAAAGGTGCAATGGATGCCAAGGAGGTGCCCAAAAGCATGTACATCTGATAGTCTCTATTTTTGTCATCAAGATCCAATGGAAAATGAAGGAAGTGAGAGACAAAAGGGGATGGAGGACATGTTGGATAAGAGGTGATAGAAAGGAAGCCCCTAACTGCAGAAAGGAATTAGGGGGGGGCACTACGCATGGCGCCTGTTTACCAGGTTTTCACCATGGTACTTGTCCAAGGCGCTTGAATTGCCAAGTTTTCACCAGAGGACGAATGTTTTTCTCTTGATTTTTGCTTTGTTGATAATTTGCTCCTTTGATTTATCCAATTTTTATGGATTTTTGTGTTTTTCTCTTGACTTTGTGCTGATCTTGCTAATTTGTTGCTGAGCTTGTGCTGATATTCCACTGATTTTTTGATTTGTTGCTGATTCGGTGCTGATATGCACTGACATTTTGATTTGTTGTTGAAGCTCTGATTTAATGCTTTCGTGATTGATGATCAGCTGATGTCACCGTTTTGGCGCTTCCTCTTGATTAGATGGTGACCTTTTGATTTGTCACTGATATTCTGATGGCGTTTGCTGATTCTTTGATTGGATGTTCCCTTATGATTTGATGATGGCCTTGCTATTTTTGATTTTGCACAGATATTTTGATGTTGTTGCTAACTCTCTGATGTGGCGCTGAGTTTTGTGCTGATTTTGGTGCTATCATGCGATTTGATGTTGATCTTCTGAGAGATTCCTCACTAATTTTCTGATGTGGATTGCTGATTTTCTGATGTTGCTGGCTTGTCATGGGGATCCATTGCTAGATGATGGACGACAAGCTTAAGATCACACCTAGGCATGTGCATATGACCATGCACAGTTGATAATTGACTCCTCGGAGCAAGGCACTTAAGGTCATGATTCACTTTCTGTCAGGTTAACCTCCATGTAGATGAGCCACAAACATCCTTCTGTACCCAAGTTGATTTAGCTTGGTTTCTGCAATGTTGATAGGGAACTATCATGTGTTGTTATCCTAGATAGGAGGAAGAGGCAAAGCTCCATCTTCTAGCGCTTGAATTGCCAAGTTTTCAATAGAAGATACGCCCTTTATTTTTACTGTTTTGGAGTTAGAATGTGCCCCAGAAGGGTTTTCACATAAAGACTCATGATTTGCTTTTGTTTTTTTAACTTTTGCGACTAAAGCTTGCCTCTTCCCCAAAATATGCTTCTGTTTTAAGCTGATAGGCATATGTTGATGCTAAAGCCTGATTGCCTGTTGACTTTGCTGATTTCTCTGATTTGTCATTGATTTCCCTTTGCTGTTTTAGATGTGCTGACTGATCTTTGCTGACTTTCCTCACTGATTTCTTCTGATTGTGTGCCTGGATGTTGGTACAACTGTAGCAGGATGGGGAGGATCATGCAAAGTCATGGATTAGATGGGGGAGATGGGAAAGATGGTGGTAGAAAGTGTTTGGATGAAAGGATGGAAAATGATCAAGATAGGGGGATGTTGTCAGGATCAACATTGGCACATGTTGCGAGGAAGATGGATGATTGGATGTGGAAGATAGAGATAGATGTGATGGAGGATTTATGCTAGGAGTTTGAGGGGATGGAAGGGAAGATTGAGGAGCTGGGAGATGGGCAACGTTGGATGCCATTGTGGATGTTTTTGTTAGATGGATTACATCTTTTTGCTTTGGGATCCACATCATTTTTGTTTTAGCTTTAGTGTGCCTTTGCGGCCATTGGTGGGCATCAGATTGTGCTTTTTCTTTGCTAGGCCTTTGTGGCCATGTGATAGATTTTGCTTGGACTTTGCTAGGTTTTCGGAGCCATTGGGGTGCTTTAGCATGCCTGATTAGCTCTTTGCTGGGCCTTTGTGGTGCATTTGATTGCCTGATTGGAGCTTGCATTGATTGACCATGTCGATTAGACTGGACATGGTAATCATCATTGGGCCTTTGCAGCTATTGGGATGCATTAGATTTGGCATTTGCTTTGATGGGCCTTTGTGGCCAGTGGTTTGCTTTGGCTTGCTTGATCGGATTTTTCTTTGATTGTGCATGTCGATTAGACTGGACGTAACAATCCTGGGATTTTTGTGGATTTTTCCCTTTATTCATGCGCGATATGGCATCCAAGTTGCGAGGAGCATTGGGAGGAATATGAGGAGTTGTCTGGGATGGAGGAAATTTGGATGGAGAGATGGAAGGAGATTGGTAGATAGGATATGTGGACATGTGCCTTTGTTGATCTTGACTAGGGATGCTTGGATGTTGGATGAAAGGCTGAGTAGGATAAGATGGAGGATGATATTTTGGGATATAAGGTCCCAAAATGGATTTGCTGGGTAACGGAGATGCACTGAAAGACTTTGGGACATAGGGACCCAAAATGGATGGGGAGGATGAAGGAGGAATATGATAGGTTTTCCTCGGTTGTAACGATGGAGGAGGAGGAATTGCATTGTGGGCTCTGAAAGATGTTTTGTTGGTTTTGAATGGATGTTTGAACTTTGCCTTAGCTGTACCAACATTTTTGGATGAAGTACCTTTCGCTGATGTGGAGAGAGTGTCCTCTTCTGGTGTGCAACCAATTCCACAGCCTTTCGGATGTGTCTTGCCTTGAATGGGCTGTATATTTCCCTGTTCATGAGTGCCAAGGCCTTTGCCTTGATAGTTCCATCTTTTCAGCATTTTATCCAGACAAGGATATTTTTGACTTGGGGTGAATGACAAACAGCCATTTTTTGGTTCCCTGATGGAAGATAAGAAGCTGATGTCTTCTTTTTCAAGTGGTTTACCTTTGACAAATGTTAGTGACCCAAGAGGATAGAGTGACGGTAGCTGGATAGTTTGGTTAGGAGGATCCTCAAGAGGAGAGGATAGGATGTTGGGATTTTGACTAGGATTGGGGGATGGTATTGGATCTTCAGTTGGAGAAACTAGGATGATAGGATCTTGGATTGGAGGAATTGGGATTGTAGGATTTTGGATTGAAGGTGATGGAGGCAATAGAACATGCGATGGGGGAAGTAAAGGGGTTGGATCTTGATGTTCTTCTATAGATATTTCAACATGCTTTTGGTCCAGATCTTGACATGATGGGATTTGTTCAGATAGAGGATTAGGGGATATATGGATGGACTCTTCAAAGGGAGTGGATAGAAGGATTGGGAACTCTACTGCTGGGGTGTCTGGAAGAAGGAAGAACTCTTCAGATGGTATGGATAAAAGGATGGAAGATCTTTCAGCTGCAATGGTAGGAAGAAGGGTTAACTCAGGAAGCTCATTAGGTATGCTTTGGATAATGCTAGGAGGAGATGATTCTAGGGATTGGATAGATACTTCAGACAAAAGGAACTCAACGATGATAGGAGATGGAAGAGGATCAACGGTTGGGATGTATGGAAGATAGATAATAGATGGGAGTGCTGGATGGGCCTCATCAATGATGGCTTCACATGAAGGATTGCTTGGCTTTTCAATTTCAGGTGTGGGTTTTGCTATTGGCTCTTCCTTGGGTTCTGTTATTGGTTTCCTTGGAGACTTTTGTGGTGAAGAAGGTTTGGAAGGTGGAGGAGATGGGGAACTTGGATGGTCTTCGCATGAAAGTGGGGTTTGTGCCTGGGTAGATGTTTGCGAAGGAGGAGAGAAAGAAGGGAGCACCCATGAAAAAGATGACTTTGAAAAGGGAGTTTTGGGTTTTGCTTGAGGGGATGATGGTGCTAAAGAGGCAGGGCTAATGGCTTGAGGTACAGGTTTTGGAGTGGGTTGAGGGATGAACTCTGCTGGTGGGGAAAGATTTTTGGTAATGTGGTTTGGAAGAGAGGATGGTGGTTTGGGATAGGATGGAGGATTGGGGTTTGGAGCAGAAGATGGTGGTTTGGGAAAGGATAGAGGATTGGGGAAAAGGATGGGAGGACTAGAATCTTGGATTTCAGAATTTTTTGGAGGATGGGTAGATGGAGGCCTTAGATAGGGGAAGTAGCGTGAAGTGTTTCTAAGGGATGATGGCGATGGAGAAATGACCATAGCAGAAAGTGGAGGCCTGAAAGGAGCATATGGAAGAGGTGTAGGTTGAAGACAAGGATAAGTTGGGGATGGATAAGATACTGGGGTTGCTTTGCCAAGGACATGAAAAGGAGTGCTAGCCTTGCCGAGGACATGAAAGGGAGTGCTAGCCTTGCCGAGGACATGAAAGGGAGTGCTAGGAGATAAGCGTGAAGGCATGGTTGGCTCGATTGGAGGAATGATGAAACGCTCGGGGTTGCTTGGAGGAAACTGGCTGAAATAGGCATCATGGTCTACAAGACCTTCATCATCATTAGGATCGATTGGTGGGAGAGGAGAGATATCATAACCAAACTCATTATAGATTTGAGACATGCTGACTTTTGCGAATGAGTTGGATAAGGAGGAAGGATGAAGATGGTTTGGAAGACTAAGACTCAGATTGGGATGACTGACAGAAGAAGACAGTTTTCTAGAAGAAGACAGACAAAGGGATGGGAGATGACCAAGTTTTGGGATGGCTGCTCTGATTGTTCTTCGAACCAAGTTATAGATCTGCTTGATGTTTTTCCATTGGCAAAGGATTTGATAAAAGCAATCTTCACAAAGGACAAAGCAACTTTGTGAGATACAAACAAGATAAAAGACTCTGATAAATGCTTTGAAAGTGTATGTTTCAATAAGTGTTTTCGCGGAGTCTTTGACTATCAAGCACTTCAAACAGATCTACCTAAGGAAGGTGAGTATCAAAATCGCTTGCCCACAGCTTGGTATCCCCCAGAAGGGAATACAAATGGTGAGTAATCTTGAGGCGACCCGGTAAACCCCTTGGAATCGGTCCTTGCACAAGGATTTTGATACTTTCGGATGTAGATAGGGTAGCCTCTAGTTTATCAGGTTGCTAATGATTCCGTGGTGTCTCCATACCCGGTTATGCTGATCATCCGTGACTCACTTAAGAGCCTTACCAATTATGCTGGGGGAGAGGAATGTTTACCATCCCCAGTCACGTGTTTGGCACGAACGCCCGACGATTAGGAGATGTAAGTGATTCTTTTGGTATTCACTTATTTGTATACCGGCCGGAGGGGATACCGGTTTGAGGTCGTTCTCCGAGGAGGAAGCGCTTCTCCTTGGATAGGCCTCGCTAAAAGCAGAACAGGTGAACTTGTCCAAGTTCAGATGTTCCACGTTGCTTACTCTAACAAGGATTATGCAAGAATTGAAAAACTCCTACATGCACATCAAGCAGATTTTGTTCATTTTCTCAAATTTGATTAAGTGATGTTTGAACTTTGAAATGAAGACACTCGTGATTAGATTTTGATTTGTTCTTTTCCTCAAAATGTAAATGCTTTGAACGGTTGCAAGTTCTTTCCTTTTGTGCATTCAAGATTTGATTAGCGAGTTGATTTAAGAACTTTGAAAAAGCTTTGTTTTATCCCTTAGATCACTCAAGATTGAATTTGTTTGCTTTGAAATCTGAAACAGATGAGGGAATAGAGTTGTTCGTTCCTTTAGTGCATTCGAGATTGAGTTAGCTTTTCAAAATGACAATGACACTTAGGACCTAAGTTCATTTCCTTAAGTTTCATTCAAGATTGAGTTTGACCTTTGCTGTAAATAAAAGAAATAAAAAAAACCAGTCTTAAGCAACTCAAGACAAAAACCAAAAGCGACACTGTCCAGCTTATAGGCGACGCTGGAAAGTGCAGAGATGACATTTAATTCCTATAGGCGACATTCTGTACCTCAAAAGGCGACAGATAAAACAACCACAGGCGTGATTTCTTTTGTTACAAGCGTGATTTAATTACAAGAAGGCGACAGAAGAGAATTCTGGGACGGAACAGAAATTGCCGACAACAGGAAAATCTCAGTTATGCAGACGTGAAAACAGAGTTCACAGGCGTCATTTCTTTCTTCAAAGGCGTGATTTAATTGCATGAAGGCGTGACTGAATTCCTTGTAGGCGACATTTCTTTTGTTGAAGGCGACATTTCTTTGTTTGAAGGTGACATTTAATTGCTGTAGGCGTCATTTCTTTTCATGAAGGTGACATTTCTTTATTTCCTGCAAAATACAAGCATATAAAGTATAATTTCATCAAAATGATTGTGGTTTGAGTCCCACCGGGCGTGCCAGAATGTAGACTAGGATTTGAGAGTGCACCTAAACCTGTTTTGAAGGCCAAAGACAAACAAACGTCATAGCATATTATCAAATCAAATTTAATGGTTAGCAAACTAAAATCAAAGCCACCTCAGTTTAAGCTTAAAACGGATGCGCCCATGCACCGTTTGATATGCTTGGATATAAGTGGATGTGGGTGTGCAAACTCAAGCACTTGGAGCATGCAAGATAAATGATGATTTGAGGATCAAGAAGACCCAAAATGACACAAAATAGGTATGAGGAACCTATTTTGCCTCAAAGGCCTCAAGAACACACAAATATGCAAAGCTAAATGAAAGAACTAAGATTAAAACAAGAAATGAATCTATGTTAATCCATTTAAGCTAATTTAGATGTGATTTAAGCTTGAAAATGATCTAAAAAAGATGAGTTTATGCTTATGCTAGAATGAAAATGGCATTATGACTTTGCTATTGAGTTTGAAAGTTGAGAGATGATTTGCCTTAGGAAGTGAGGGTATTTATAGGATTTCTAAAGGCTTGGGGTAGGAGGAATGAATGGCCAGGATTGAAATCCTTAAGAGAGGCCAAGATTCACTCAAAGGGAAGCACATGGATTGTGCTAGTTCTCAGCCAATCAGGAGGTGACACATGTCACAAGGTGAGTGGATGAAGGGAAGGGCAAAGAGGAGTCAACAAAGGGGGCTCCAAGCTCATAACTCTCCAAATAAATGCTTGTAAGAGAAATGAATGGGCTTTAAGAGGCTTTGAAGACTTTGGGGAAGCAATAAGTGCTTTGTGGTTGAGATATTTGGAAGGGAAGACTTTGCTTTGGTTTAGGAAAGTCTTAAGCTTGGTTAGGATTGCACAAAGGTTTAAGGGTAGGATTAGGATTAGATTAGGACAAGAAAAGGATTAGGATGGGTGAAGAGGGTGGATTTGAGAAGATTCTAGAAGAGTCTAGATTTCTCCTTAGTTTCATGGAATAAAAGTTATTCATTCCAAAAGCTTAAGTTTTAGGAATATTTATTAAAATATTTTCAATAAATATGGAAATTAAATATTTAACCTTAATTAAATATTTAACCTTGGGATTAGGGTTAGAAAAGATGGGATTAGCCTTTTAATCGAAATTAAGAAGGGATTAGAAGATTTTGGAAGAGGTTAGTGGTCTTAAGGAAATTGGCCAAGTTTGGGATAAAAAATAAATTAAAAATAAATTCATTTATTTTTGAGGTTTTTGGTCAATTTATTAATTAAATAATTAATAAATTAGGGATAATGTCCAAATGACATTTTTAGGCTAGATTCCTTAATTAAAGATTTTTAATTAAGAGAGAGGGATTTAATGCCATAAAAATAAATTAATTAATTAAATAATTAATTAATTAATAAATGATGATGTCATCAAGGATTTTCAAAAAACAAAAATAATTTATTTTCTGAAGGATTTTTCGGTGTCTACAATACCTAGAGCTAGTTTGCCTAATAAAGCACCACATAGGTTGACACCTGATGAAAAAATTGAGTTGAATAAACAAGTGCAAGAATTTCTTGAAAGAGGTTTGATTAGGGAAATTCTGAGTCCTTGTGCAGTACCTGTTGTATTAGCACCTAAAAAGAATGGAGACTAGAGAATGTGCATTGATTCTAGAGCTATAAACAAGATAATAGTAAAGTATAGATTTCCTTTGCCTAGGATGGATGACATAATGGATAGTTTGAGTGAAGCAATCTATTTCACAAAGATTGATTTGAAAAGTGGATATCATCAGATTAGGATCAGACAAGGGGATGAATGGAAAACTACTTTTAAGACTAATGAAGGTTTGTATGAATGGTTGGTTATGCCTTTTGGTTTGACTAATGCACCTAGTACTTTCATGAGGCTTATGAATGAAGTTCTGAAAATATTCTTGGGTAAGTTTGTGATTGTATATCTTGATGACATTTTGATATTGAGTAAGAGTAAGGAAGAACATCTTGAATATATTAGACAAGTATTGCAGAGATTGAAGAACAAAAGTTGCTGATTAATTTGAAGAAATGTTCATTTATGAAAGAGGAGATTGTGTACCTTGGTTTTGTAATTTCAACTGATGGATTGAAGATGGATCCTGAGAAAGTAAGAGATATACTTGATTGGCCTACACCAAAGAATGTTGGAGAGGTAAGATCATTTCATGGACTGGCTAGTTTTTATAGGAAGTTTATCAAAAAATTTAGTTCTATTTGTAATGCTATGATTGAAACCATGAGAGGAGATAAAAAGGATTTCAAATGGACACATGGAGCACAAAAGGGTTTTGAAACTTTGAAACAAAGAATTGTAGAGTTGCCTACACTTACTTTGCCTAATTTTAGTAAAGTTTTTCAAGTTGAATGTGATGCTAGTGGAAGTGAAATTGGATTTGTTTTGAGTCAAGAAGGAAAACCTATAGCTTTCTTTAGTGAGAAGTTGAATGATGCTAAAAGAAAATATTCAGTTTATGACCATAAATTCTATGCTATTGTTCAAGCTTTGAAGAAGTGGAGATATTATTTGATGCCTAAAGATTTTGTGTTGTATACTAACCATAAAGATTTGCAATATTTGGGAAGTCAGAATAAGTTGAATCAGAGACATATGAAGTGGGTTGAGTTCTTGCAGAATTTTTCTTTTTCATTGAAGCATAAAAGTGGACAGTCAAATAAGGTTGTTGATGTCTTGAGCCGAAGAAGAAGTTTGATGATAGAGATGAGAGTTGAGGTACTTGGTTTTGATGATTTGAAGTGTTTGTATGAGACTGACATTGATTTTGAAGAACCTTGGAAAGCTTCTAAGGAGCACACAGTGAGTGATAAGTGGACTGATTATTTCATTCAAGAAGACATGTTGTTTAAAGTAGTTCAGTTGTGCATACCTAGAGGATCTATGAGAGAGAACATAATGAAGGAGAAACATAGTGGTGGACTTGCTAGACATTTTGGGATTGATAAGACTATGAATTTGATTTCAAAAAGATACTTTTGGCCACAAATTTATAGAGATGTATAGAGAATGGTTAGAGGTTGCAGAATTTGTCAAATAGAAAAAGGAACTAGTCAGAATGTGGCATTGTATACACCTTTGCCTATACGTGATAGACCATGGGAAGATGTGAGTATGGACTTTGTTCTTGGATTGCCTAGAACTCGGAGAGGTAATGATTCTATTTTGGTAGTGGTTGACAGATTTTCTAAGATGGCTCATTTCATACCTTTTAAGAAGACATTTGATGCATTACATGTAGCTGAATTATTCTTCAAGGAAGTGGTAAGATTGCATGGTTTGCTTAGGTCTATTGTTTGAGATAGAGATACTAAGTTTACTAGTTACTTTTGGAGAACACTTTGGAAGAAGATGAATACTGATTTGAAATTTAGTTCTACATTTCACACTCAGATAGATGGACAGACTGAAGTTGTGAACAAAAGTTTGGGAAATTTGTTGAGATGTTTAGTTGGAGATAAACCTGCAAAGTGGGATTTGATTTTGGCACAAGTAGAGTTTGCCTATAATAATTCTATGAATAGAAGTACTAAGAGGACTTTATTTGAGATTTTACTAGATTTCATCCTAAGGGAACCACAGAGCTGAGAGATTTACATACTGAAACAAGAAGTGCTGAAGTTGATCATTTTGCAAAATACATGAGAACTTTGCATGATGAAGTCAAAAAGAATTTGGAGGACAGTAATCTAAAATATAAACAAAGAGCAGACAAGAGAAGGAGACATAAATCTTTTGAAGTTGGAGATGAGGTTATGATTCATTTGAAAAAGAATAGATTTCCAGTTGGTACCTACAACAAGCTGAAAATGAAGAAATTTGGACCTTGTAATATTTTGAAGAAGTTTGACAGTGGAAATACTTATGAAGTGGAATTACGAGAGGACATGGATATATCACCTATATTCAATATTGTTGATATATTTGAGTACTTTGAATCAAATGATGAGATTGAAGATGATCTAGATTATCCTAAGAATAGAGACATCATTGAGAAGATTTTGAATAGCAGAGTGAGCAAGAGTACAAGAGGAAAAGACTACATGGAATATCTTGTTCAGTGTAAGAACAAGCCAGTTGAGGACATTTCATGGATTACACAAGCTGAGTTGGATCTTTATGATTTAGGTCAAAATATGAGTAGTTCCTAATGTGGACATTAGTTCTTTATTTACCTCAAGTGTCTGATGCAGGAGCATCTTGGGTCTTTGAGCAATCTTGCATCAACCAAAAATATTTCCTAATTTTTGTACTTGTTTGCTATTGTTTTCTTTATAATCTTTGCATTTGATGGTTTCATGGTGTTTGAAGCTTAAATTATGCTAAGGAAATATTTGGGAACCTTCTCCTATGAGCACATAAAGTTTGGAGGGACAGTTTCAAAGTTACAACTATTTTCCTTGCCGTTGGAGCAGCATTTTCCTGCAGTTTTGGTGCTGATTGTTCATGCTGGAGATCTTGATCCATAAGGAATCAGCCTTTGTGCTCTTAATTAATTTTAGAGGACCTAAATTAATATCATTTCCCAAGAGTTCAAGCCCTAATTCATTATAAGTAAAAAGTTATGCCCATTTTTCTTGGAGACCTATTTTTTTGCCAATTTTTGGGTGAAACGTGTGGTGTTTCTTCTTGCAATGTTCTGTGTGATCAAATGTGACCTTTCACCCTTAAAGAAATGTTCTTGGGTCATGTAAGGACCTAAATCCAAAGGCACATCAATTTATATTAATTCTATCATTATTTTTGGTTTAAATCTTCTAGACTGGACCTATAATGTAATTAAATGCCTGACTGGTTGACCTGTGGCTTAGCTGGCTATATAAAGAGTCTAGATTGATGTAGTAGGGCATGATGGAGATAATAATGAGTGGGATCTAGGAAGGATTATCAAGATATATCATTGAAAAAAAAGATAGGATGCAAGCTATGATTTTGATTTCATAATTCTCATTGTATAAGGCCAAAACCCGGAAGGCCTCACAGTCGGGCATGTTGAAAGAAATAATATAATTCTCTGTTGTTGTTGCTATTTGATTGTCTCATATCCATAATTATTTCATTGCTTTCATGTGATTTCATATTGCTTCCATTGTGTAACTCTAAGAAGGGCTTGTTTGTGGATTCAAGTGGAGTCAATTCTACTTGATTCTGCTTGTATCTACCCTGCCCCTGCATCATCATTCATCCTTATCTTCAACATACTTTACATATTCCAAGAATTTAACTGTGTTGGCCAAGAATCTCAATCCCTTCACAAAATGTAAAATAGTAACACTCTCTCATCATTGTGTTCTTCTTGTCAGTCTTTATTGGATAACTCAATCATCGCTAAATTGTTCTTCTCAGCACTCACTATCTTTTCTCAGTCCAAATTCTGATACTCAGTCATTAAAGATGCTCAGTCAACATTGTATTTGATCAGCTTATACTAGCACACAGTAAACACTAGCATCTCTCAACTTATACTTTAAGTTCCTTAATCTTCTTCTCCTTTTCTCGATCAAGCCTATGCTTTCAATTTTTCTTTCCTCATCTCTTATGTGCTTCAATTCAATTGTCTTCTTCACTTAGTATTATAGATACAAAACATATTGTCTTTCGAATGTGCCAACTAATCAAGTTCTTATTTTAGTTTCTCATAACTCAACCTTTTCACTAGGTCTTCTTGTTATATCCTCTTTTCAAATCCTCTTCATCAATTAAATGATATGGCAGCCTACTCGATAGAAACTATCTCACCAATTAAGGTTTGACATCAATGAAAATATATCAATTATTTCAATTATAGCTTCCAATAATCTCTTTGTTTGGCATTGATGGGAACACCATATGCTTAAGTTACCATACATTCCAAAAAATGATATGCATTGAAACAACTTCGGTCAACTCCTTTTGTGTTCTATTAACATATCTTCATTAATATCCTTAGTTTCATTTTGATTCTATGGTCCAATAATCTCCCTGATCTCATGTTTTAATTTCAATCTGATTCTCATCCATGCAGCTCTGATATGCAAATATAAGCTCCTGCTTTTCTATATATCTCTGTGTTTCTTCAAATATTTATGAACTTAATGATCATATAATGTCTTCCTCTTATATCTAATCTCTCCCTCTTTGTTCTTTCATCTACTCATGGTAACTTTTATTGAATATGTCCCTCTTTGACAACAATACCAAAGATATTTTCAATATTCTCATTCATCTTCACCATGTAGATATCTTCATGTCAGCTTTATGAACTATATGCACTTTCTGTCATCTTGCTTATGACTAATCAACATCTTGTGCTTAACTCTTCACATCTTTAGGCATCTCCTAAAGTGTGACCTCCTTGCATCAATTTGTCATATATTCTAATCAATACATTTGATGAAACACTCCATTTGTTTTAGGTAGCCTCAGCTAGGGGAATCACCCCTAATTTACCTCTTAGATACTCATGTGCATCCTTAGGTAAATCTTTAGTGAATATATCAGCTAACTCCTTGTTTGTACTCACATATTCCAATCTTACTTCTTTTTCTTCAACTAGCTCTCTCAAGTAATGATACTTGATAGCAATATGCTTGGTCTTAGTGTGCATCACAGGGTTCTTTGATATATTATTAGCATGTGTTGTTAGGAATAGTCCCAAGAGATAACTAAGAAGGGGGGGTGAATCAGTTAGCTACAAGTTTCAATTCTTTATCCAATTAAGTATACTTAAACATAAAGCATAAATATAGTGAAAGAACACTTGAAAAAAATAAAATATTTTGGTTATAGGGAAACCCAAATAGGTAAAAACCCCAGTGGGAATTGACACCTACTAATATTCTACAGTAGTGTATTATGATCCTTGTTAGAAGATCCTTAACCTTTTTAGGAGTTTCTTTACAATATATTTAGTATAGTAGGCCTGGTTAATGGTCAGACCCTGTTAGGAGTCTTTTACAATAGTCCCTGTTAGGGGAGAGGATGCACTTTCTGAGAGCATGTTGTTCAAAGGGACGAAGGCTACAACCTTCTGAATAACAAATACACACTATATCTAGACCTTGGTGAACTATGCTTAGACCTATTGTCTAGATCAGTTTCAATGTATAGCACAAACACTTTACTTGGTCACATAGACCTTCTTCTGATGGCTCAACACACTACACAATCTGCTTTGCTCTTTTTAATCAACTATGAACCACACTCAAGTAATCACAAATGACTGCCTATAAATATCTTTCCTCTAAATGATATAGTCAAGTCAGCCTATTAGAACCACCTTGAAATCATATAAGAGAAACCATAACAAAGTCCAATAACAATTCAATCGACTCTACTAAGCACACAACACATTCTGGGACCTATCCAATAAGATAATTGTAGACACATGCTACACACTATCATCTCTACCAAAACAACTAGATCTTTCTCCTCAAGCTGAATTACTTCATGCGCTCTTAACCAAAAATTACTAGATCTTCTCTAAGCTTAACTCCATGGGTGCATACCGAAATGATAGGTGCAACTCCAGAACCAATATAATCTCTGTCGACTCTTCTAAACAAATAGAAGAAAGCTACTAGTGAATAGTGACTGCATAAATTCACTTCTACTGATCATCAAACTCTACTTCCATGAATGTAACATTACTAACATGTCTTCAACATATATCCAAGGGTGCAAGGCTTCATGATAACTATATGGACAGCCATACACAGAACATTGCTTGTTACTCTGTCAGGAACACTACTGACACAAGTTGTTATATAACTATCTTTTCTAACAGTTAGCCATTATGCCCATGATATCATGTTGATATCATGTCCATGATACATATACTAAAATCTTACTACATAAGTCTTCCACACATGCTACATTCCATATGTTTTCATCAATGACAAACATACAGTCAGTACTGACATGCTAGCAAATCTCCAACAATCTTCCCCTTTGGCATTGATGGCAACATATGGAATGAAAAACTCCACCAATGCAAATGAATAATTATTTTATAACATTCTCCATTTCCTCTTCAAAACTCCCCCAAGAATGAATCCTCCATCTACTGCAATATTCTTCAACATTCTCCATTTCCTCTACTGAATTGTTGTCATAACTCAATACTACTCCCCCTTAGTCTATTACTCCTCTTTTTACTTTTGTTTTTCATGACTATACATTACTCCCCCTTTGACATGAATGGAAAAGGGCACCAATCAATTTAAGCACTGGTACTACTCCAGAAGTAGAGTAGTAAACCATCCATCAATCCCTAAGGACTGATGCTTTTCCTTCTTCTATGCAAAATCAGGGAAGGGAATTACTCCCAACTTCTCCCTGAGATACTCAAAAGTATACTTTGGCAAGGGCTTTGTAAATATGTCTGCCAATTGATCTTTAGTAGCCACACAATCCATCTTGACTTCTTTCTCTACCACTTTCTCTCTTAGGAAGGGATACTTGATCTCAATGTGCTTTGTCTTTGCATGCATCACAGGGTTCTTCGACATATTGATAGTGCTAGTGTTATCAAAGTGAATAACAATAGGATAATCAATCTAAATTCCAAAATCCTTTATCATCTGTTTGATCCAAACAATTGTAGAATAATTCAAGGCTGCTGCAACATACTTTGCTTCTTCTGTTGACTGAGAAATACAATTTTGTTTCTTGCTTGTCTAGGTGACAACTTTATCACCAAGAAACACTGCTCCATCTGATGTACTCTTTTTGTCATCGATGCATCCAACCCAATTTGCATCAGTGTACACATGAAGCTCAACATTTTTTGAATTAGGATACCATAGACCATAGTCTATAGTGCCTTGCAAATATTTGAATATCCTTTTTACTACCATGAGGTGACTTTGTTTAGGCTCTGCTGCAAATCTTCCAACTATCCCAACTATATTTGAAATATTAGGTATTGTTTCAGTAAGATAAATGAGTTTACCAATCATAGACTTGTACAATCTTATATCTACTGTAGGAGAATCATCTTCTTTTGTAAGCTTGCATCTAGTGATCATAGGTGTCCCTACTAGCTTGCAATCATCCATCTTGAATTTCTTTAATATTTTTTTCTCATACTTAGACTAATTAATGAAAATACCTTTCTCTGTCTATTGCACATTTAGTCCCAAAAAGTATTTGATAGGACCAATCATACTCATCTCAAATTCATTTTTCATCTCCTTAGCAAATTCAGTACTAAGTTTGTCATTGTCTCCAAAGATAATGTCATCAACAAATATAGCTACAAGTAGTAAATCTTCAGATGTCACTCTTACAAATAAATTATAGTTTTCTACTCCTTTATTGAATCCAATCTTTGTTAGATATCCATCTAGTCTCTCATAACATACTCTAGGGGCTTGCTTAAGTCCATAGAGGGCCTTCTTCAATCTACATAGCATATCAGGTCTATCTAATAAAGTGAATCCTTCTGGCTGCTCAATGTATACTTCTTCTTTCAAATCTCCATTCAAGAATGCTGACTTGACATCCATCTGATAAAATTTGAAGTTTTTGATTATAGCATAAGCTAGAAACAACTTAATAGCTTCTAATCTTCTCACTGGTGCAAATGTGTCTGAATAATCAATGTCTTCTCTTTGCGCATATCCCTTACATACTAACCTTTCTTTATTTCTTACTACTATACCATCTTCATTCATCTTGTTTCTGAATATCCAATTTTTTCCAATCACATTCTTATCACTAGGTCTTGGGACTAGTTCCCAAGTGTCATTCTTAATAATCTGATCAAGTTCTTCTTTCATAGCATCATGCCAATCTGAATCATTACATGCATCTTCAACACTTAAATGTTCAATCTGAGATAGTAAACATACCGCTTCACTACTAGATGAGTTCTTTGCTTGTGATCTTGTTAAGACTTTGCCACTCTGGTCTCTAATGATGTCTTTCTTAGAATGGTTTCTAGATGTAAACTTTGGAGCTTTAGGTGATGTTAACTCATCATCCTTAGGAGTATCTTCTTCACTTGTCTCAGGGTCATTGAATAGCACATCAATACTGTCAAACATTTCTTTAATAACTATTTCACTAGTGGAAGGTTTGGGTTCTTCTTCAATCATGGGTGAGTAATCATGATATCTTTCTTGAACCATAAACTTTTCATTAATATTAACATGAGCACTTTCTATTATCTTTTTCAATCTTAAATTGAAACATCTATAAGCTTTACTTTGAGTAGAGTAACCAAGGAAAATACCATATCACTTCTTGCATCAAACTTGCCTACTCCTTCATCCCTCTTGATGTAGCACTTTCTTCCAAAGACTCTGAAGTATTTTACTATGGGAACATTGCCAAACCATAGCTCATAAGGTATTTTGCCAGTGTCAGGCCTCAATTGAATTCTATTGATGGTGTAGACTTCTGTATTGATTGCATCTCTCCAATAGGTGTTTGCAACTTTTCCTTCAATCATGATGGTGCACATTGTATCAAGGATGATCCTATTCATTCTCTCCGCATTTCCATTCTACTAAGGGGTTCTAGGTGCAATCAACTGTCTCTTTATGCCATTTTCTTCACAATACTCATAGAATCTATTAGAGGTGAATTCTCCTCCTTTATTCGATCTCAAATATTTTATCTTAAGTCCAAATTCATTCTCAACCTTAGCTTTGAATATTTTGAACTTCTCAAATGCTTCTGACTTATCTTTTAAGAACGTAACCCACATCATCCTAGTATAATTGTCAATAAAAAAATGAAATAGCTTTCACCATATTATGATCTTATTTGGGTTGGACCACATAGCTCTATATGAATTAGATCCAACTTGTTCTCTACTGACTTGTGCTTGCTCTTGAATAAGTTTCTCACATGCTTTCCCATCACACATTCCCTGCATATAGTATCAACTAGCTTTTCTATGCAAGGTAGATCTCTTACTGCCTTTACATTGCTTATCTTTACTATGTTATTAAAATTGATATGACAGTCTTTTATGCCACAACCAAATTTCATCAACTTTTAGCAAAAAAATAACTTGCTTCTGAATTGAGTTGGAAAACATTACCTCTAGTCTTTGATCCTAATGCAATCATAACACCATCCTTTTTGTTAATGATGCATTTTTCATCTTTGAACTCCAACTGATAACCTTTTCCAAGTAACTGTCCAACACTAGAAGGTTATCTTTCAAACCATCTACATAGAGAACATCATCAGTACTATTCTTTCCATCCAAGGTGATGGCTCCTCTACCAACTATGAGTTTAGGAGTGTTATCTCCAAATTTTACCATACCACCATTGTATTTGTCTAGATGAACAAATCTATTTTTATCACCTGTCATGTGATGTGAACAACAACTATCTATAATCCAGTCTATCCTTATATCAGCTTAGGAAATTAATGCTAGCTCTTGTTTCTCTTTCTTATCTTCATGATCTATTTTATTGTTCATTTTATCTATGATAGAAATAAATCAAATTTCTTCTTCAGTTGAATCATCATCTGAAACTCCATCTCCAGCATAGTAACATTCCTTAGAGAATTTAGGCTTGTAGTCATTTTTGAACTTTCTAGCTCTTAAGGGACATTTAGATGCAAAGTGACCAATCTTATTACATGAAAATCATTTAAATGGCAATTGACCTTCATATTTTCCTTTTCTTTTCTTTTCTCTCTTGGCAATCATAGCAATGAAATCATCTAGTGTTTTATCTTCATCATCATCATCAAAATTACTAGAAGTGTTTGCAGATTTCTTACCATGAACTATTGCTTTGAAGGTTGTCTCACTTTTAGGTTCTGTCTTCAATCTTGAAATATCAAAACTTGACATTTTGTTGATCAAAGTCTCTCTCTTGAAATTTGATGTAAGCTACATGGTCTCATCAAGGATGTTGATCTTTTTTTCATATTTTGGAGTGAGAGTATTCATCAATTTGTCCATAATGTCTTCCTCTGAGACCTCTCCTCCATTGTTCTTGATTCCAGCAACTGCTTCATTGATCCTTTGATTGTAAGCTCTGATATTTTCTTTAGGAAGCATCTCTAATGCATTGTATATTTTCTTCCATGTCTTTCTGCATGCATCCTTTTCATCTTTGTCTCCTTCAAATATGTATTCTAGGTACTTCAATGTTTTGTGGGCTATATCTACCTTCTTTATTTCTAAAAATTCACTATCAGAAAGGCCGCTGATAAAAGCTTCTTTACCTATTGCATTCTGATGAAATAATTCCTTTTTCTTATCAGTAGCATCATCCTTTACAAGGTCTTCTAAAGTAGGAATCTTGACTTCTTTGATAGTTACATCAAAAAATTCAAAAGAAATGTATTGCAAATGAGTCACCATTTTGTTCTTCCAATCAAGATAATTCTCTCCATCAAACTTAGGACTTTCTTTTCTGAAGTATGTTGTCTAATCAACCTCAAGCTGTTAAACTTTCTCTTCGAGGCACCAGGCTCTGATACCAATTGTTAGGAATAGTCCCAAAAGATAACTGAGAAGGGGGGTGAATAAGTTATCTACAACTTTAAATTATTTATCTAATTAAGTATACTTAAACATAAAGCATATACAAAATGAAAGAACACTTCAACACAACATAATATTTTGGTTACAAGGAAACCCAAATAGGTAAAAAATCCAATGGGAATTGACACCCACTAATATTCTACACTAGTGTATTATGATCCGTGTTAGAAGATCGTTAACCCTGTTAGGAGTTTCTTTAAAATATATTTAGTATAGTAGACCTGGTCAAGGGGTGGACCCTGTTAGGAGTCTTTTACAATAGTCCCTGGTAGGGGAGATGACACACTATCCAAGAGCACACTGCTCAAAGGGGCAAAGGCTACAACCTTCTGAATAATAGATACACACTATATCTAGATCTTGGTGAATTGTGCTTAGACCTGCTATCTAGATTAGATCCAATGTATAGAAAAAACACTTTCCTTGGTCACATAGACCTTCTTTTGATGTCTCAACACTTCACACACTCTACTCTGCTCCTTTTAATCAACTATGAACCACACTCAAGCAATCACAAATGATTGCCTATAAATACCTTTCCTCTAAATGATATAATCAAGTCGGCCTATTAGAACCACCTTGAAATCATATTAAAGAAACTATAACAAACTTGAATAACAATTCAGTCAGCTCTACTAAGCACGCAACACATTCTGGGACCTGTCTAAAAAGATAATTTTAGACGCACGTTACACACTGTCGGCTCTACCAAAATAATTGGATCTTTCTCCTCGAGCTGAATTACTTCATGTGCTCTTAACCAAACATTACTAGCTCTTCTCTAAGCTTAACTCCAATGGTGCATACTAAAATGATAGGTGCAACTCTAGAACCAATATAATATCTGTTGGCTCTTCTAAACAAACATAGGAAACTACTACTAGTGAATAGTGACTACATAACTTCAATTCTACTAATCATCAGACTTTTCTTCAATGAATGTAACATTAATAACATGTTTTCAACATATAGCCAAGGGTGCAAGGCTTCATGATAACTATATAGACAACCATACATAGAACACTACCTGATACTCTATCAAGAACATTGCTAACACAAGATGCTATATAACTATCCATTCTAATAGTTAACCTCTGTGCCCATGATATCATGCTGATATCATGTCCATGCTACATATGATGAAATCTTACTGCATAAGTCTTCCATGCATGCTACTTTCCATATGTTGTCATCAATGACAAAAATATATTTAGTACTGGTCTACTCGCAAATCTCCAACATGTGTGTTATCACATAAAATAACAAATGGATCAGTGATCTCTTCCTTCATACCTCTCCATAATTTTTGTTTTTGTTGAGGTTCATCTAGAAAATTCACTTCAAGTTCATTTTGTATCTCTACTTCCTCTTCTGATTGTTCATCAATTACCTCCTCATGCTCAGCATCTCCTTGTTGTAACTTAGAGATTACATTTTGTTTCTCAGCATCCTTGTTCTCTAGTTCAGGTAAACTGAAGGACTCTCCTTCGTTCATGTATAAAAATTATCTTTAATCTTTAGGTTCTTGGTTGCATTCAACTTCATTCTTTTCTGCATATTCATCAACTCTCCCATTTTCACTTTCCACAACTTTTTCAGTGTTAGAATTCAAACACTTACAATCTTTTCTCTTAGTGGAATAACCTAGGAATATGCCTTCATCACTTTTAGCATCAAGTTTTCCATTCCTATGGTCCTTCAGTATATAACATTTTCTTCCAAAGACTTTAAATTATTTCACATTATGTGCATAACCATACCATAACTCAAAAGGTGTAGAATTTTTTGTTAGGAATAGTCCCAAGAGATAACTGAGAGCGGGGGGGTTGGTGAATCAGTTATCTACAAGTTTCAATTCTTTATCCAATTAAGTATACTTAAACTTGAAACATAAACTCAAAGAAAGAACACTTGAACACAACACCAATATTTTGGTTATGGGGAAACACAAGTAGGTAAAAACCCCAGTGGTAATTGACACCCACTAATAAACTACACTATTGTATAATGATTATTGTTAGAAGATCTTACAACCCTGTTAGGAGTTGATCTTTACAATGCAATAAGTATAGTGACCTGGTCAAACATTGGACCCTGTTAGGAGTCTTTTATGATTGACCTTATTATGGGTGAGGATGCAATGTCTGAGAGCTCACTACTCAAAAAGGTGAAGGCTGCAACCTTCTAAATAATAGATACATGCTATATCTAGATCTTGGTGAATTACGAGGTTGATGCAGTTGCATCCTGGCTTCTTTCTTGGTGCCTAAAGATTCTGGTAGTCTTGATAACTATCTAGTGGAGTTTGGTTACTTGGTGGGTAAGCTCAGTAGAAGAATGAAATTTATCAATCTTTGATGGTGATTCTTGGTCAAAGTTTGTTAGGCTTGACCAATGGAGCTCGGTGATCTTGGTGGTGATTCTCAATTGGAAGTTCTGGTGGATCTCAGTTGATGTTGGTCACTTGGTGTTTTTTTGCTTGGTGCTTGGTTACTGATGGGGTCTTAGTGTTCATGCCTATTGCTTGGTCACTAAAGTGGCTTGGTCCCTAAGGGGAGTGTGGTCAATGAAGGAGACTCGACATTTTTGGTGCTCGGTTGGTATGGTTGCTTAGTATGTTTCCTAATGCTTGATAGTTTGGCTTACTGAAGGTTGTTCTTGGAGATTTGGCTTGGCCGATTGGTGCATTTAATTTGGGTCGCATTCCTCGAGTTATGGATTGACTATTGGACATGTGGGGACATATATCTGGCATGTTACATTCTCCTATATGGATCTGGAGGTCTACTTGGTGAATTAAATATTGGTGAAGTTATTTCTAAGCCAACTATTGTTTGGCATTTATTATTTGTATATTTGTAAGTCGTCTGGCTTTTGGGATTTCATATTTGTAAAGTTGACTTATGGCTGGGGTTTAGTATTTAAAGAGATGTTTGGGTAGTTTTTAAGGGCAGTAGTAGATGTGTGGATCTATGAAAGTAGAGTTAGTAGCTTGCGAGCTTAGGTAGTAGAAATATTTCTTGGAAGTTTGAGTAGAGGTTCATATCTTTCTTGGAGTGTCTACCAATGTCCTATGGTGATGCAGACCTAGGCTAGCTAAGGAGAAGTGTTTTGGATCCTGTGTGATCTTGTAGAACTATTTCTTGCATTATAATTGGCCATAACTTGGAAGGCCTTACAGCTCGACACATTGTATGTAATCATTTGTTTGATGAAATAAAGATGTTCATTTTCTTTCAGATCTGGTTTCTTTTTGTGTTTTCCACTGTGTTGGTGTTTGGCTGCAAGGTCGGTCAGTCCTTAATTCGATTTGTTGGTTGGAAATCTTGTTTTTTGTTTTTTGCCCTAAATTTATGGATGATCTTGAAAAAATTGCAGTCTTTAGGGTTTGCTAGGTCTAATTGCCTTTGAAAATTAAAAAAACCCTAGTTTTGGTCATCAGCGCTCTAATCTCTTGTTACTTTATCGGATGACTTAAATTTCAAAATAAGCATGTGCGCTTCTATTTTCCTCTTAGTCGCTGAGTCTCCTTAATGTTTCAGAATTTTCCCTTTTGTTTAGCTAATTCTTGAAAGCCTTTGTTGCCCAATCTGATGAGCTTTTCATAATATTCCTTATTATCTAACGACTTAGCGTTTCCCTTTTAGTCTCTAGATCTAGTGACTACTGTATTAGATTTATCACTGAGAGACTATAGTCATGTGATCTCCAAATTGAATTTTCCTATGGTCAAGCAATCTCGGGATGATTTATTAAAGTAGTCTTCTATTCGGTGATTATGAGTTTTCTCTTTAGTCACTAAATCTTGAGATGGAACAATGGTCTTCTTTGGTGGTTATCTCCAAATCTCATGATGTTCTCATAGCTAGTCTTTTCATTCAGTAATTGAGAGTTCCTTTGGTCATGTTATCTCTAAATGTTGGTGGCTATCTCTTTCATGATTGTTTTTTCCATGACGCAGTTGTCTCCAGATCTCTGAATGCAGCGGTTAAGTGACAAAGGATTGTTAGATTTAATGAGAACCATTGATGATTTTTGATCGTGTGGATGGTGCTTGATCTCTAGTTTTAACTTAGAGTTAATAAATGTTCTCATGACTTGGAGAATGCCTCAGTCATGTGTTCTCAGGACTAAACCCCAGTTAAGTGAAAGATTGTGAGATTTAATGAAACTCTTTGTTGCCAAGTCTCCAGATGTACCTGAGGTCAAGTGAAGGTTAATGTAGTGGTTAAGGCCTGGTGTTTATGATTGTATTCAATGATATGGTGACTATGTGGTCATGTGATCTCAAGTTCCTGACGGTTAAGTAGAAAACCTCCAACGATTCAGGGACATGGTTATCTCTAGGTTGCTGAATCAAGCGGTTAGTTGTGAAAATCTCTCATGACTTAATGTGGGTTGAAAGATGAAATGAAGAGTGAGATCAATGGTAGTCATGTATTCTCAAATAAGAAGTCAAATAGTCAAATTTTTCTGAGATTGTGAGACTTCAAGTTTTTCACCAAATCTCTAGGTTGGGTGATCGCTAAATGTTTTAAAGAATGAATATGTTGCCATGACTATGGTTTTGACTATAGTCGCCAGATCTCAAAGTGAAATTTATCAAGGTTTCTTCCCTTTAGTTGCCAGATCTCCAGATGGCCGGGTAGGGAAATCTCAGAGTAAAGTTTGAAAATTCAAAAGTGTTCCATGACTAAGAGAATCCCTCTTAGTCGCCAGATCTTAGAATACTTTTCTAAGGTGCCAATATTATAAAATGACTATGTGTCTTTTCCTTCAATCACCAGATCTCAGAATGTTTAAATTTAAAAATTTCTGGCTACGGCTAGTAAATTGAAACCCTGTGTGTATCGAAGTAATGGTGGAAGTGACCTTTTGATAGCTGGAGATGTTAGATATGGTAGTGCATTCAATACTGCAAGATAAAATAGCTAGAAGTAGCTTATTTGAGAATTACGAAGCTTATTGAAGAAGTACAGAGCGCTAGTTTTTTTGAGCTGTTTGAACTTGCAGTGTGATCAGTGAATTTGCAAAGGAATTTCTAGAGCTATAGTCATGATGAGTCAGGTGACAGCAAGTGGAGCTTCCAGCAGTCGGGGGTCTAAGGAGAAAGTTAAACAAAGCTTCTCGGATGAATTTCTCACTCTCTTGCTGGGTTCATCCCAAAATAAAAAGGTTACTAATGATATCTTTGTGGATGATTTATCTTATTGTAGAGATGCTAGGCTGCCTGAAATCATAGGCATGTGTCTTTTCAATTATTTTTATAAGAACCGTGATAGTGTCATACCAATTTCAAACCCTTGGACTTTAGGGTTAGCCAAATTGATTCTCCCAGAGGTCTTTCTAGATGTGGACTTACTCCTTATGTTATCCCAAAGATATGATCCCTTGTCCAAGACAATTAAAAAGAGGATGGTTCACCCTTGATAACCCTAGACTAGAATTCTTTCATGAATGCTTCTGAAATTCAGTTTCCAATGGCCACAACAATCAACTTACAAGCTCTAGAAAATAGATATGTCAGAGAGGTTGCTTTGGTGTCTAGGGAGATTAAGAGTCATATGCCTAAAGAAAATAAAAATTATATTGCACCTATGGCTAGATCGATTCTGTATGCTTACAAGGATCTGATGTTTTACATGAAATACATTGCATATGGGATATGCCAAGTTTTGGGAATTGATACGGGCCTTGAGAGGATTACCTTAGATATTTTGATGTTAGTGATGGATTCACAGAGCCATATGGTAAGTAGAGGGTATGACTTTATTGGTTATATCAAAAACAAGATGCATGAAGGTTTGTTGTCTTTGAAGAACTTCACCTCTAGTTTTGCACCTAGATTCATGCACTACTCCCTGCTGATGCACCTAATTGTGTACCACAATTATGGTCTTATAAATTTGAATGATCTCAAACCATAAATGGTGTGGAATGGATAGCCTAACCTAGTATAGTTTTGGTTAGGAATTTGGAGCCCTTTGTGCCCTAGGCAAGATTTTGGTGCCTTTGAGAACTGGATTGTGTACCTCATTCTCCAGAGTTTGGGTGTAAATTGCACAAGATTATCCACCAAGGTCCTACAATTGGTGAGACCCCAATAGTTTGTCCATAATTGGACCAAGGGTCACAATTGGGGAGACATTTACTATGAGATGAGCTATACGATGACTAGGGTTTATGGATGCCCTCAGCCTCCTCATCTACTTCCATTTTATGTACCACCAAGAGTTGCATTTGTAGAGTTTGTCTGGAAACTCATGTTGATAGAAAAAGAATACTTGGCTTCCCACAAGAAAGGGACTCTCACTCCTTGGCACTTCAGGGTGCATTATATTACAATTGGAAAGGGAGCTTTCAGTAAAGTAATTGATTGGTTGGAGAAATACACGATGTTTGTAGCTCCACATAGGTATGTAGATACATAAGGTTTCATGGCTGCTGCAAGGAAATACTACATGCTTACCATTCCTTTCAATAAGATACATGAAGAGTATCTTGAGGAGGATGTGATCAAAAATATCATTGAGGATGATGAGGTAGAGAAAAGAATTCGGCAATTGGATCAGTTACACAAAATTGAGAAGGAGTTTAAAGGAAAAGGATTGGTATTTTGGGGTTTCTTTCCCACTTTGCCTTACCTCTCAAAACTTGAGAAAATTATGGCTCAATTTGAAACACTTGTTGAATCCATGAAGGATCAAATTGATGATGCTAATTAGGGTAAAAAGGCTTATTCAGAATCAGAATGTGATGAGGATAGTGATGGTGGCTATCCCATATATATCCCACCCACTATGGAACAACCAATGGCCGAAGGGCCTAGAGAAGAGAAAGAAAATGTAGATCTTGCTAAATTGTGCAGTTCTGAGGATACTACTAAGCCTCAAAAGAAAAAGAAAAAGTTGTTAACTAGTGAACCTTCAAAGAGAAGAAGGAAAGATATAGTAAGGATGCCTTCATGAAGGATGATAATTTTGTAAATTCTGAGGAATTCAAAAGTTTTTTGCTATCGAATAAGTAGCAATAGGTGGCCTCAAGTGTAGAAATAACTGAGGAGGGTCAAGTGCCAGATGAGGCATTGCAACAATTGAGAGAATATGACCTCGAGGAAGAAAATCTTACTCTAGATGAGGCCAGGGAATTAGTGACAAAAAGTAACATGTTGCTTGTGCTTGGGTGGAGTTTGTATACTGACTTCATAATAGATCAAATAAAGAGACAAGAAGATGTTACTCTATCTTCTGAGACCCAAGTCGGGGATACAAATAAGAGGATTTGGGTATAGCCCAAAAATTCACGCGTTGGCCATGTGGAGTCTATATCCAAAAGAAAAGAAACCACAAATTTTGAATGTAAAAGAATAGATGAAAGGGGATAAAATTGTGTGGTCAATCCACAATATAGGGGACCAGGAAATTTCTCAGGTTTTGACCCAATTTGCAAAATTAAATGAAGATAAAACTAAATAGTTGTCAGAGAGATATAGAAACCTCTTGGAGGACTAAAATGGCCTGGTAAAAGATAGGAACTTGCAGATAATAAAATTTACAGCATTGGAAAAATAGGCAGAGGAGCTACAATTAAAAATTATCAATACCCCTATAGTATCCCCTACACCTCCTAAACAGCCTCTGGCAACAAAGGTGCAAGGAATGACAAATGAGGAGGTGGCAGCTGAATTGAAGAAGATCAATGATGAAAAGAATGAGGTAGTATTGCAAGCCCTATTGAGTGTTTTGTAGCATAGATTGAACATAATCAAGGATAAATTTGACCTAGTTTATAATGCTTATGGTAAATTTCCAGAATTGCAAAAGGAGGTCAATAATTATGTGCAAATTTTGAATGAGTTTTATACAGTGTGGTATGTTAGGGCACCACTTTTTGAAAGATTGATATTTGCTCAATCTTTGGGGAGTGACATACCGAAAATAGTTATAAGGGTTGGTGAGGAGATTGACAAAGTTAAATCCATTTTACCACTTTTCAAGGGTAAGGAAAATTTGATTGAGGCTAAGATAGTCATGCTTAGCTCTTGTACCAACAGATTCATCCCATTGATTTTTAGTACAGATGGGACAATAAAGAGCCTTGATAATTGGAGATCGGATGTTGATCTTCTACTACCTAGGAAAGAGGCATTTTTAGGTGAGAATAATGATTTTGATTTAGAGAGCTTCAACAAGGCCTTAGACGAAGCCATCAAATTAGAGGTGGACATCACAAAAGTTTGTGTCAGATGTTAAGGCAATTATGGATGCCAGATGGGAGAGACAAAAAGCCCAACTACAACTTGTCCAAGGTTTTAATTGGTCATCACAGGAATAAGTAACTACATGGGATGAAATGACAAAGCCCAAGAAGGCTAGATCTACCATAGTTGATTTGGACATTTTGGATGAAGATTGAAAAGGACATCTGACACACCTGATACCTGATCCAAGGAATACAAGATTGATAAGCTATCATTCAAGAATGGTGTAGGTTAGCCTGAAATGGTGGTCACCATGTCTCATTGAAATCAAGGAGCTATCATAAATATTTACAGTTGAAGGTGTCAGTTTTTGAGCAGCCAAAGATGTACCATAGTCTGAGGAATTTTTTTCCTTTCACCACCTGAGGGTTGGTTGTATATTTTGTTGTATTTTTATGCTTTAAAAGGAGTTAGGTTTTCCAACCACTCGAATCTTGTTGCATTCCCATTAATGAGGGAATTAAAAGGTGGTTGTGAGAAGGCTATATAGAGTTGAAAACTCATTTTTTAAAGGGTGGTTGGTAAAAAAAGAAGTAGAGATTGAAAATATATAGAATATAGAACCAAATTGCTTAGAGGCAGATCACCAAGCTTTGTGTCTGATCTTCTAAGTAATGGAATTGTGAATGTAAGTGGCAAGTTGATTTTAATACAAATACACTACAACTTTTTTCCATATATTGTTGTTGTCTCTTTGCTTATGTATTTTACTCTTGTATGTTTTTCATGTTAGGCATTTGAAATATACTAGTTGTAAGGCAACTTGCTTGACTGTTTTATGAGCTTCTTTCAATGAAAGAATTAAAATTGCTTATATTTCATCTTGGAGAGTAAATATATTTGTATGGATCTTTGATGATAACAATATTTGGTTAACAGAATAGTTTGTAAGGCAAACTATTTGGATTTGTAGTTTGTGTGTAAGGCATACTATTGTATTTCTTGTAGGGTTTACTTGTTGATTTGCATTGTGATTCTGCTGCCCTTAGGATTAGGCACTCGTTTGGTATTTGTTTCTCACAGTTGTATCTTTCATTGATCTCAAAAAAGAAGTAAAAACTTTCACATCATTTATCAATACCTTTTTATTTTTATGTTTATTGGACTTGATAGATTGGACTGTGCCTAGGGCATTTAGTTCATATTTCCTGATTCTGTAAAGAGAGAATCATATTAGGTTGTCCCTCCTTAAAAGGAAGAAGGATGAGAATCCTTAAAGCACTGATTGTTACTTCATTTACAGTCAGTCTTTGTCTGGTTAAAGTTTGCATTAAAGTGATTACAGTCATATTCAAAGTGTTCTATAGGTTTATGCATTAAGAAGACTAGAAGCTAATCAGTGTCCACTCACAAGAATACTACAAGTACAGTCATCATCAAAAGGTAATACCTGCCTGAGTCTATGGAGCTAAAAAATGGAGGATCTTATCCAATCCTCAGCAATTATGTCTTTCTGTTGTGGGAATCAGTCTCAAGGAACATAAGTTCAAGTATCATTTTAGTCCTACAAGAAAAATCCCTAACAAATTGGTGACTCTGCTAGGGAGTGAGCAAGTTATCAAACAAGTTAAGATCTCTGGTTATACTACACAACATCAAAGCTAGTATTATTGGACTACTTTCTCCAAACCCCAAAATGAAGCTGGGAGGCAACTCTAACCAAATCTCTGAACTAGTGTTTTGAAATTTAAATCACTATTTTAGAATGACCCATAGAAACACAAGATCTTGGAGAAAGGAACATCTAGAGTAGAATCTAGAAGGAGAACTCCCATCCCCATCAAGACAAGGTCATATGAGAAAAGATAGAAATACTAATGACATGTCTTTCACATGGAAATAGAAAGGGAATGCAAGAAGAGAAGACCCTGTCCAGACAAATCAAGAGGAAAATGCTTCTGAATATGAGGAAGCAATTGATTTGGGTTTGAATCAATATGAAGACTACTACTCACCCTCTGAAAAGGATGGAAGAAGAGCACAGTCTCATAGGAGAGGAATCCCTGGAAATAACAAGAGATCTAGGGGCCAAACTAGGAGCAAACCAGCTTTTGTTCCTTCTTCTCCCCATGATTCTCCCTTACAAGACCATCAAATACCAGGTGACCACCAAGAAGAAATCATTGCCCAAGAATCCTCATCAAAAATAACCCTTGCTGATTCTGAGGAAATTTTTGAAGAATTGTTTGAATTGGAGAGAAAAATCTAGGAGAAGATTCAAATAAGACAAAAAAGAGAAAAAGAAACAGAGGAAAAGATTAGGCATGCTATGATTAGAGCATAGCAATTAAAGAAGCAATTATTGGACTTTGAAGCCATAAATCATGTTCCTGTAATTGAACAAATAGAGGACCAACCTATTGTCCATAAGATCTATGAGAGAAGAAATCCTAAGGACAAAGGTAAGCAAAAGGCTATAGGGATCTCAATAAATGAAACAAATACTGCCAAGAAACCCCTAGATCAAGTAGCAAGATTAGATGCTGACTTGGAAAAGGCCAAGAGGGAACAAGAAATATTGGCCAAAGAATTAGAAAAGGTAGAGCTAGAAGCCAGTGTAGTTGAAATAAAAAGAAAGATTGATTTTCTTAAGCAGTCTTCTGGACCCACCAATACGCTTTCCACTTCTCAAGCACAAGGTGTAAATTTGTTGAACACTGCTATAACTCTAGGTATGCCAAAAACTTCTATTATCTCAAATGTTCAAACATCCACATCTTTGGGTGTAGGCCCATCTCAAATAGGATCCATACATGAAAGACATAAGCAATTGGTTTTTAATGGGATCCCTGGTTACCCAAATCTCATTCTTGATGAAATTAGGAAAAAGCTTCCAAAATTCACTGGAAGCAATGCAGCTACTTGTGAAGAACATTTGAAAAGTTTCACTGATGTGATAGATGATTACAACATTGTGCCTGATGATGTGATCTTGAAGCTTTTTGTTCAATCACTAACAAAGGATTCTAGGGATTGGTTTAGAAATTTGCCTCATGCTAGCATATGCTCATGGGAATAGTTCAAACATTTTTTCAAAGAACAATATGGTGATAAAACTAGTGAGGGTTTTATGCTTAATGAGGTCAAAAATATCAAGAAAAATCCAAATGAGGGTGTTGTTGAGTTCAATGTTAGATTTCAAAAGGTGATGCATAAATTGTTACAAGTTATCAGATTAGATGACAAGATTTGTTTGGTCACCTATCTAAATGCCTTTGATTCAAAAATGGGGTATCTTTTAAGAGATAAGAACCCTATAAATCTTGCAGAAGCTTAAAAACTAGCCATTAATATAGAGAGAAATAGAAGAATATCAGGGAAGTTGGGAAGAAGGGTGGATTATAGGCCTTTAGTCTCAAATAGAAAGGAGCTCAGGAAACCTGATACAAAACCAAAAGATGATGATAGTTTGAAGAAAATCTTGAAAGCAATAAAAGAGTTGAAACCTAATGAAGCAAGAAATAGTAGAGTGCAAGGAAATGATAGGCCATCCTTTAATAACTCTAATAAATTACCAATAATGTAGACCTATCCCTATAACACCCAATGGAAAGATGAAAAGCCAGTGCTTCCTGAAAGAAAAGATAGGCCAACTGATAAGACTCCGGATCCCTTGCATAGGAATACAGTAAATATGAATGATGATGTTCCATGGTGTATTGTTTGTCAATCACCTCATGATCCTTACTACTGTGCAATAGCTCAAAGTGTTTCTACAGATGATGAACATGACAATAACCATGAGGAATCCTATGATGATCAAGGTTGTGGAATGACTTCTTCATACATATGTGATGAAATAAATTCTAGTGAAGAAGATGAAAATCAAGATGCTGGCAATTCCCAAGTTAAAAATGAGACTTATCATCAGCAGGTATTTTTTGATGAAGAGGACAGTCACTTGGATGGAGTCCAGTGCAACACCTTAAGAAATGATGAAACAGTAGTGTTGAGGAGACCTTCTGATGAAGAGATTGCACAAATCACAACAGATATGGTCACCCAAGCCAAAATTAACTACAATTTGAGAAATAGGGTGGTGGGTGATTCAAGTCAAAAGTCATCTGACATATTTATCAAAAGGTCAGGTATAGAGGTAAGACAAGCTCAAGACAAAAGTAAGGTTGCTGATGTTGTTGGAAAGACTAGGATCAAGAAGAATGTAACATTTATTCCTCCTAATGTAACTTATAAGGTAAAGCAAAAACCTCTTCAGGAGACTATTGTCTCTACCCAAAAGGATGGAAGAATCATGAACAAGGACCAGAAAGGCCTTATAGAGCATGAAAACAATAAGGAAGTTATTGTCATTAAGCAAGATGTAGTTGAGCCCAAGTATGTCCTAGTTGACATGGAAAAACTATTGTCACAAATCACTATCAAAATCCCTTTATTGGAGATGATGAGAATAGAAGATCATAAAGATAAAGCCTTGAATTGGGTTCAAGGGATTCTTCCTTCTGATACCCAAAATTCCACTAAGAATGGTAAAGTGACTATTGCAGCAGATGATTCAACTAGAAATCAATGTGGAGAGATCATCTCTGAGATCCCTCAAATGTATTTGGATACTAATGTTATAAATACTATGATAGAGACTATTGATCCTTTCTTTTTGTCCCTAATAGTGAATGGAAAGTTGTTGAAAAACTATATGATTGATTCAGGAGCCTCTAATACTGTTATGCCTACAAAAATAATGAAATCTTTGGGTTTGAAAGTAGATACACCTCATGGAAGATGTCAGGCTATGGATTCAAGAGAGGTCCCTATTATTGGTACTATAAGGGCTTTCCCTTATAGGTTAGCAGCTTTTCCTAATAAGTTGTAGACAATGAGTGTCCTAGTGGTTGATATCCCACCTCACTATGGGATGTTACTATCTAGAAAGTGGAGTGCTTCAATGGGAGGAAGTATCTAGTGTGATTTTTCCTTTGCAACTTTCAATATTGATGGTGAGAATGTGAAAGTATCCAGAGAAAGCAGAACCCCACACATGATAGAGCTAAATAATATGGATGATTTGAATTGTTATGTGGATGTTGACATGGAAAATTTTAGAGTGGAAAAAGCCATTTCACAAAGGGGAGATTCAGATCCATTGACCCAGGAACTGAGGGAATAGCAAGATGGATTATGGTAGATGTATTTTGATGGAGCATGCTAAAAGGAAGGCTCAGGAGATGGAGTTCTATTCATATCTCCATCGGGTACCACTTTTAAGTATTCATTTTCATTAACATTCTAATGCACAAATAATACTGTTGAATATGAATCACTATCATTGGGATTGAATATTGCTATCAAGCATGGGATAAAATATCTAAAGGTTTTTGGTGATTCTGAACTTGTGGTGGCACAAGTTTGATCTAAATATACTATTAAAAATTATAGATTAAAGTTGTATAAGCATGTAATCTGGGACCATATTGAAATATTTGATGCTTTTAATATATGTTGGGTAGAAAGACCCAAGAACATAATGGCTGATTTTTTGGCCAATGTTACTTTGAAAAAGATTATTCAACTTTGAATGGAGTTTCAATAGTTGAAATAAAAAGTAGGCCAGTTGTGTCAGACAACATTTACAATTAGCAAGTTTTTGAGGATGATCATGACATTTTGAAATTTATTCAATGCCTTGACATATATGAAGATCAGCTTATATACTACAATACATTGGTTGAAGAGGTTGATGGTAAGGATGTGGTCATGGGAAATGAGGTAATCCAATTAAATTCAAATAGTATCTCTAAGGGCCTAACTGAGTGAAAAGCATTATATAATAGCCAAAATGATCATATGTCAAGAATAAGTAATGCTAAGATAGAAGATTTGGAAGAAATAAATTTGGGATCACATAATGCACCTCAAATGGTTTATATTGGAAAGGGATTGGCTCCTAAATTGAGATATAATTTGATAAAATTGTTAACAAGGTATAAGCATGTTTTTGCATGGTCATATGATGACCTAAAAGCTTATAGAGAGGATCTATTCCAACATGAGATCCCATTAAAAGATGAGGTTAAACCTTTTAGGCAAAAAAAAAGACCCATTAACCCATTGTTAGCTCCTAAGATGCAGTAGGAGCTAGTCAAGTTGAGTGACGTAGGAATAATCCAACCCATAAGGCATTCAACTTGGGTATCTAACTTAGTCTGAGTCAGAAAGAAGAATGGGGATATCAGATTGTGTAGATTTTAGGAATCTGAATGTTGCATCATTAAAGGACAACTATTCACTGCCCAACATGGAGGCAATGTTGTACAAAGTCACTGGATGTGAATTATTGTCTATGATGGATGGCTTTCCTGGATATAACCAAGTGTTAGTAAAAGAATCTAAGTAGTTCAAAACAACATTCACTACACCTTGGGGAACTTATGTTTATGTCAGAATGCCATTTGGTATCAAAAATGTTGGAGAAACTTTTCAAAGAGCCATGGATGTTGCTTTTAAGGAGTATATTGACCTATTCATGGTCGTGTACCAAGATGACCTGACTGCCTATTCAATGTTGGCTACTGACCATTGCTCACACCTAGAAAAGATTTTTACCAAGGCCCTAGAATATGGTGTGTCTCTAAATCCAAAGAAGTGAAATTTTGCAGTCAAAGAGGGAAAGTTTTTGGGACACATTGTATCAAATGAAAAAATAAGAATTGATCCAAAGAGAGTTGAGGCTATTAAGAGGGTTACAGGACCCAAAAATCTCAAGGGAGTGCAATCCTTTTTAGGAAATATCAACTTTGTCAGAAGATTCATTGCCAATTTTTCTAAAATTGTTAAGCCCATAGTGAAATTGCTCAAGAAGGATGTGAAGTTTCAATGGACTACTGAAGCTCAAGGTGCATTTGATAAAATTAAAGAAGTAGTTCAACAGGCACTTGTGCTTAGGTCCCCTGATTATACTAAGCCATTTTCACTCTTTTCCTTTGCATCATTTCACACAATTGTTGTTGTACTATTGCAAAAGGATAATGAAGGTTTTGACCATCCAATTGCATTCTTTAGTAAGTCTTTACAAGCTGTAGAGTTAAATTATGAGATGATGGAGAAGTAGGCATATGCCCTAGTAAAAGCAGTAAAATCTTTCAGACCTTATCTAGTTTGTGCTAAGGTCATTGAATATGTCCCTCATGATGCAGTTAATGATGTCCTCACTTAGTCTAAAGTTACTGGTAAGAGATGTAAGTGGATTTCCAGGATTCAAGAGTTCAATTTAGAAATCCATATTACCAAGCTTGTGAGAGGACAAGGCCTGGCAAAATTGATGACTGAAGAGAACATGGATCTAGTTCAGGTTAACAACGAAGGAATCCCGGATATGACAATAACAAGTATTGAGTTGCAACTAGAATATGTTGATATTGTATATTTCCTCAAAATTGCCAAATGTCCAGGACATATGACAGACAACCAAAAGAGGTCCCTAAAATTGCAAGCTCAGAAATATACATTCATACAAGGAGACTTGTATTAGAAGAATAGAGATGGAATTTTTCTCTTTCCTTGATAGATGTCAAGCAGAGAAGGTTTTGAGTGAGATGCATGCTGGTGTTTGTGGAGGCCATTATTCAACAAAGACTACCACCCATAAGATCTTGAGGGTTGGTTATTTTTGGCCTACACTATTTAAAGAATCCTTTTAGTTTGTGAAGAAGTGTAGAGCTTGTCAGAAGTTTGCTTCCAAATTGAAATATTCAGGAGCACTATTATTGAACCCAATAGCTGCTGAGGCACCATTTGCCATGTGGGGATTGGATTTCATAGGGGAATTTTTTGAGAAATCTAGTGTAGGACACAGTTGGCTACTTGTTGCAACTGACTATTTCACAAAATGGATAGAGGCCATTCCCACAAAGAATGCAACTAGTAAAGTGGTGACTGATTTTTTCCTTGACAATATTTTGACCAGATTTGGTGTTCCCATGACACTGTTCACAGCTAATGAAATGTGCTTTAGATCAGATGAATTCAATGAATTTTGTAAATAAAATGGGATCATGATATCTTATTCATCTCCTTATCATCCTCAAGAAAATGGACAAGTTGAATCTAGCAACAAAAGTATCTTGACAATCTTGAAGAAAACACTTGAGAAAAATAAGAGAGCCTGGCATTCAAAGTTGAAATTGGCCGTATGGGTAGATAGGATCATAGTAAAGAGAGCCACTGGGAATTCCACTTTTGAGCTTGTATATGGCTTACAATCAAGATTGCCTATAAATAATTTTCTTCCTGTTTATAAGTTTATTCAGGATGAGGAATTGGATATGTTAGAACCATTGTAGGACAGGATCATGTAGTTGACTGAGCTAGATGAAATGAGAAGGGAAAGTGAAAAGAGCAACATCAGATTGCAACAAAAAATGAAATACCTATTTGATAAGAGGGCTACTACCAGAAAGTTCAAAGAAAATGACCTGGTACTTCAATGGAATGTAAGAGTAGAAGACAAAGGGAAGCATAAAAAGTTTGAATCCTTATAGCTTGGTCCCTTTGTGATTCATGAAAGTTTTGGAAAGACTCTTACTTGTTGAAGAGTATGGATGATGAAGTTTTTGAGTTTCCAGTGCATGGGAAATTCTTAAAGCCTTTCTTCAACTAAGTTCTTGAATATATATGCATATGTAAATATCTTGTAAATATTGTATAGGTGTGTTTCTTTTAGTCTGTGTGTTTCCTTTCTAGTTTTAGGTCAGTGCATTTTTTGGTCTGTGTCCTAGAGATCCATGGTTCTTGTTCAACCTCAAATTTTAACATCCTCAGATAGAGCAACTATTGGTTGGAAATCTCACTTTTTGTTTTTTGCCCTAAATTTATGGATGATCCTAAAAAAATGTAGTCTTTAGGGTTTGCTAGGTCTAATTGCCTTAGAAAATTAGAAAAACCCTAGTTTTGGTCATCAGTGCTCTAATCTCATGTTACTTTATCAGATAACTTAAATTTAAAAATAAGCATGTGCACTTCTATTTTCCTCTTAATCACTGAGTCTCCTTAAGGCTTAGGAATTTTCCCTTTTGTTTAGCGAATGCCCGAAAGCCTTTGTCACCCGATCTCATGAGCTTTTTAGAATATTCCTTATTATCTAATGACTTAGCGTTTCCCTTTTAGTCTCCAAATCTCGTAATGTTTTCTCAAGATCTAGTAACTACTATATTAGATTTATCACTGAGAGACTATAGTTGTGTGATCTCCAAATTGAATTTACCTATGGTTGGGCAATCTCGGGATGATTTATTAAAGTAGTCTTTTGTTCGGCGATTATGAGTTTTCTCTTTAGTCACTAAATCTTGAGATGGAACAATGGTCTTCTTTGGTGGTTGTCTCTAGATCTTGTGATGTTCTCATGATTAGTCTTTTCATTTAGTAATTGAGAGTTCCTTTGATCATGTTATCTCCAAATGTTGGCAGCTATCTCTTGCATGGT
Organism: Chamaecyparis obtusa; assembly: GCA_027943335.1. Lineage (NCBI taxonomy): Eukaryota > Viridiplantae > Streptophyta > Pinopsida > Cupressales > Cupressaceae > Chamaecyparis > Chamaecyparis obtusa. Next base: position 108,499 of record BSBK01013033.1, on the reverse strand, counting down.
TAGTTTTTTCATGACGCGGTTGTCTCTAGATCTCTGAATGCAGGAGTTAAGTGAAAAAGGATTGTTAGATTTAATGAGAACTGTTGATGATTTTTGATTGTGTGGATAGTTCTTGATCTCCAATTTCAGCTTAGAGTTAAGAAATGTTCTCGCAACTTGGAGAATGCCTCAGTTGTGTGTTCTCGAGACTAAAACACCAGTTAAGTGAAAGATTGTGAGATTTAGCGAAACTCTTTGTCGCCAAGTCTCCAGATGTACTTGAGGTCAAGTCAAGGCTAATGTAGTGGTTAAGGCCTAGTAGTTATGATTTTATTCACTAATATGGTGACTGTATGGTCATGTGATCTCAAGTTCCTGATGGTTAAGTAGAAAACCTACAGCGATGCAGTGACATGGTTATCTCTGGGTTGTTGAATCAAGCGGTTAGTTGTGAAAATATCTCATGACTTAATGTGGGCCATAAGATGAAATGAGGAGTGAGATCAATGACAGTTGCGTATTCTCAGATAAGAAGTCAAATAGTCAAATTTTTCTGAGATCGTGAGACTTTAGGTTTGTCGCTAGATCTCCAGGCCAGGTGATCACTGAATATTTTAAAGAATGAATATGTTGTTGTGACTATGGTTTCAACTATAGTCGCCAGATCTCATAGTGAAATTTATCAAAGTTTATTCCCTTCAGTTGCCAGATCTCTAGATGGCCAGGTCGGGAAATCTTAGAATAAAGTTTGAAAAGTTAAAAGTGTTCCATGACTATGAAAATCCCTCTTAGTCACCAGATCTTGGAATACTTTTCTAAGGTGATAATATTATAAAATGACTATGTGTCTTTTCCTTCAGTCGCTAGATCTTAGAATGTTTAAATTTAAAAATTTCTCACTACGGCTAGTAAATTGAAACCCTGTGCATGCTGAAGTAATGGTGGAAGTGACCTTTTGATAGTTGGACATGTTAGATATGGTAGTGCATTCAATACTACAGGATAAAATAGCTAGAGGTGGCTCATTTGAGAATTATGAAGCTTATTGAAGAAGTACAGAGTGCTAGGTTTTTTGAGCTTTCCAGACTTGCAATGTGATCAACAAATTTGCAAAGGAATTTCCAGAGCTACAGTCAGGATGAGTTAGGCAACAACAAGTGGAGCTTCCAGTAGTCAGGGGTCTAAGGAGAAAGTTAAAGAAAGCTTCTCAAATGAATTTCTCACTCTCTTGCTAGGTTCATCCCAAAATAAAAAAGGTTACTAATGATATCTTTGTGGATGATTTAGCTTACTGTAGAGATGTGAGGCTGCCTAAAATTATAGGCATGTGTCTTTTCAGTTATTTTTATAAGAACCATGATAGTGTCATACCAGTTTCAAACCCTTGGACTTCAGGGTTAGCCAAATTGATTGTCCCAGAGTTCTTTCTAGATGTGGACTTACTCCTTATGTTATCCCAAAGATATGATCCCTTGTCAAAGAAAATTAGAAAAGAGGATGGTTCACCCTTGATAACCCTAGACCAGAATTCTTTCATGAATGCTTTTGGAATTTAGTTTCCAATGGCCACAGAAATCAACTTACAAGCTCTAGCAAATAGATATGTCAGAGAGGCTGCTTTGGTCTCTAGGGAGATTAAGAGTCATATGCCTAAAGAAAATAAAAATTATATTGCACCTATGGTTGGATCAATTCTATATGCTTACAAGGACCTAAAGTTTTACATGAAATACATTGCATATGGGATATGCCAGGTTTTGGGAATTGATGCGGGCCTTGAGAGGATTACCTTAGATATTTTGATGTTAGTGATGGATTCACAGAGCCGTATGGTGAGTAGAAGGTATGACTTTATTGGTTATATCATAAATAAGATGCATGAGAGTTTGCTATCTTGGAAGAACTTCACCTATGGTTCTACACCTAGATTAATGCACTACTCCCTGCTGATGCACCTAATTGTGTATCACAATTATGGTCTTATAAATTTGAATGATCTCAAACCACAAATGATGTGGAATGGAAAGCCTAACCCAGTATAGTTCTATTTAGGAATTTGGATCCCTTCATGTTCTAGGTGAGATTTTGGTGCCTTTGAGAACTAGACTGTGTACCTCATTCTCTAAAGTTTGGGTGTAAATTAAACAAGATTATCCACCAAGGACCTGCAGTTGGTGAGACCCCAATAGTTTGTTCATAATTGGACCAAGGGTCACAATTGGGAAGACATTTACTATGAGATGAGCTATATGATGATTAGGGTTTATGGATGCCCTCAGCCTCCTCATCTACTTCCATTTTATGTACCACCAAGAGTTGCATTTGTAGAGTTTGTCTGGCAACTCATGTTGACAGAAAAAGAACACTTGGCTTCCCATAGGAAAGGGACTCTCACTCCTCGACACTTCAGGGTGCATTATATTACAATTGGAAAGGGAACCTTCAGTAAAGTAAATGATTGTTTAGAGAAATACAGGATGTTTGCAGTTCCACATAGGTATGTAGATACATAAGGTTTCATGGCTGTTGCAAGGAAATACTACATGCCTACCATTCCTTTCAATAAGATACATGAAGAGTATCTTGAGGAGGATGTGATCAGAAATATCATCGAGGATGATGAGGTAGAGAAAAGAAATCAGCAATTGGATCAGTTACACAAAATTGAGGAGTTTAAAGGAAAAGGATTGGTATTTGGGGGTTTCTTTCCCACTTTGCCTTACCTCCAAAGACTTGAGAAGATGATGGCTCAATTTGACACACTTGTTGAATCCATGAAGGATCAAATTGATGATGCTAATCAGGGTAAAAAGGCTCATTCAGAATCAAAATGTGATGAGGATAGTGATGGTGGCTATCCCATATATATCCCACCCACTATGGAACAACCAATGGCCGAAGGGCCTGTAGAAGAGAAAGAAAATGTAGATCTTGTTGAATTGCCCAGTTCTAAGGATACTGTTGAGCCTCAAAAGAAAAAGAAAAAGTTGTTAACTAGTGAACCTTCAAAGAGGAGGAAAGATAGAGTAAGTGCCCTCTACACAGGGATTAGCTTTCATCACCATGAAATAAGGAAAGTGGTCAGAGAGGATAAAAGGAAACAAAGGTATGAAACAGAGGATGTAGAGTTGCCTCTGGCTTTAGGCCAGGATGAAAGATTAATTGAACAAGATGCCTTCATGAAGGATGATAATTTTGTGAATTCTGAGGAATTCAAAAGTTTTTTGCTATGGCATAAGAAACAATAGGTGGCCTCAAGTGTACAAATAAATGAGGAGGGTCAAGTGCCAGATGAGGCATTGCAAAAATTGAGAGAATATGACCCCGAGGAAGAAAATCTTACTCCAGCTGAGGCTAGGGAATTAGTGAGAAAAAGTAACATGTTGCTTGTGCTTGGGTGGAGTTTGTATACTGACTTCATAATAGATCAAATAAAGAGATAGGAAGATGTTACTCTGTCTTCTGAGACCCAAGTCAGGGATATAATAAGAGGATTTGGGTATAGCCCAAAAAGTTAGGCCTTGGCCATTTGGAGTCTATATCCAAAAGACAAGAAACCAAAAATTTTGAATGTAAAAGAATAGATGGAAGGGGATAAAATTGTGTGGTCAATCCACAATACAGGGGACCTAGAAATTTCTTAGGTTTTGACCTAATTTGAAAAATTAAATGAAGATAAAACTAAACAATTATTAGAGAGATATGGAAACCTCTTGGAGGACTACAGTGCTTTGGTAAAAGATAGGGACTTACAGATAATAAAAGTTATACCATTGGAAAAATAGGTAGAGGGGCCAAAATTACAAATTATCAATACCCCTGTACTAGCCCCTACACCTCTTGAATAGCCTGTGGCAAGAGAGGCACAAGGAATGATAGATGAGGAGGTGGCAGCTAAATTGAAGAAGATCAATGATGAAAAGAATGAGGTAGTATTGCAAGTCCTATTGAGTGTTTTGCAGCACAGATTGAACACAATCAAGGATAAATTTGACCTAGTTTATAATGCTTATGGAAAATTGCCAGAGTTGCAAAAGGAGGTCAATAGTTATGTGCAAATTTTGAATGAGTTTTATACAGTGTGGTCTATCAGGGCACCACTTTTTGAAAGATTGATATTTGTTGAATCTTTGGGGAGTGACATGCCAGAAATAGCTATAAGGGTTGGTGAGGAGATTGATAGAGTTAAAGCCATTTTACCACTTTTTAAGGGTAAGGAAAATTTGATTGAGGCTAAGATAGCCATGCTCAACTCCTGTATGAACAGATTCATCCCCTCAATTTTGATTATAGATGGGACAATAAAGAGCCTTGATAATTGGAGATCGGATGCTGATCTTCTACTGCCTAGGAAAGAGGCATTTTTAGGTGAGAATAATGATTTTGATTTAGAGAGCTTCAACAAGGCCTTAGATGAAGCCATCAAAGCAGAGGTGGACCTTACCAAGTTTGTGTTAGATGTTAAGGCAATTATGAATGCTAGATGGGAGAGATAAAAAGCCCAACTATAACTTGTCCAAGGTTTTAATTGGCCATTAGAGGAATAGGTAACTACATGGGATGAAATGACAAATCCCAAGAAGGCTAGATCTACCACAATTGATTTGGACATTTTGGATGAAGATTGAAAATGACATCTAACACACCTGACACCTGATCCAAGGAATACAAGATTAATAAGCTATCATTCAAGAATGGTGTAGGTTATCTTGAAATGGTGGTCACCATGTCTCATTGAAATCAAGGAGCTATCATAAATATTTGCAGTTGAAGGTGTCAATTTTTGAGCAGCCAAAGATGTACCATAGTCCGAAGAAGTTTTGTCCTTTCACCACCTAAGGGTTGGTTGTATATTTTGTTGTATTTTTATGCTTTAAAAGTAGTTAGGTTTTCCAACCACCTGAACCTTGTTGCATTCCCATTAATGAGGGAATTCCAAGGTGGTTGTGAGAAGGCTATATAGAGTTTAAAACTCATTTTGTAAAGGGTGGTTGGTAAAAAAAGGAGTAGAGATTGAAAAGATATAGAATATAGAACCAGATTGCTTAGAGGCAGATCACCAAGCTTTGTGTCTGATCTTCTGAGTAATGGAATTGTTAATGTAAGTCGCAAGTTGATTTTAATACAAATACACTACAAATTCTGCCATGTGTTGTTATCTCTTTGCTTATGTATTTTACTCTTGTATGTTTTTCATGTTAGGCATTTGAAATATATCGGTTGTAAGGCAACCTGCTTGACTATTTTATGAGCTACTTTCAAGGAAAGTATTAAAAGTGCTTATATTTCATCTTGGAGAGTAAATATATTTGTATGGATCTTTGATGATAACAATATTTGGTTAACAGAATAGTTTGTAAGGCAACCTATTTGGATTTGTAGTTGGTGTGTAAGGCATACTGTTGTATTTCTTTTAGGGTTTACTTGATGATTTGCATTGTGATTTTGTTGCCCTTAGGATTAGGCACTGGTTTGATATTTGTTTCTCACAGTTGTATCTTTCATTGATCTCAGAAAAGAAGTAAAAATTTTCACATCATTTATCAATAACTTTTTATTTTTATGTTTATTGCACTTGATAGATTGGACTGTGCCCAAGGCATTTAGTTCATATTTCCTGATTCTGTAAAGAGAGAATCATATTAGGTTGTCCCTCCTTAAAAGGAAGAAGGATGAGAATCCTTAAATCACTGATTGTTACTTAATTTATAGTCACACTTTGTCTGGTTAATGTTTGCATTAAAGTGATTACAGTCATATGCAAAGTGTTCTATAGGTTTATGCATTAAGAAGACTAGAAGCTAATCAGTATCCACTCACAAGAATACTACAAAGATAGTCATCATCTAAAGGTAATACCTACCTGAGTCTATGGAGGTAAAAAATGAAGGAGGATCTTATCAATCCTCAACAATTACATCTTTCTCTTGTGGGAATTAGTCTCAAGGAACACAAGTTCAGATATCATTTTAGTCCTAAAAGAAAAATCCCTAACATGATCCACTATCCTTGACTACATTAGAGGTAGACCTATTGTCTCAATCAGTTCCAATGAGTATCATGTTAGGAATGAATGCAAAGTGTTTTGGCAGTCATTCTGTAGCAGTTGTTGTTGCATTCATGACTTGGATTGTCATTGATGTCAACACAGTGATTGGATTTTGCACAATTGATGGTATGTTATTTGGTGTGTTATTAACCTATGGTTAACAACAAAAAAAGAAATTCATTCATTTGTAAGAGTTACGAGCATTTTGGTGAAAGCAGTGTTTAGACAATGTTTCTATGTAGCGATGTTCAGAAATCAGAGGATATCTCTTAGCTGGGATGGAATTTGATTTTGTGCAATTAAAGGGATGTTGGAGACTCATTAATGATGACATGGTTCAAAGTGAAAACTTCGAGGATATGTTTGGAGAAAATTACAGCATCTGGAAGCCGACAATTTTATGTGAATTCTGTGTGTAGCGTGTAGAATTTATTATTTTGTAATTGAGGACCGACTCATTTGTAATTATTTGAGTTTGGTATATAAGAAGGAATGTTTTTCTTATTTTAATGTGTACTATTAAGATTTTGATGTGAATATATGCATGAAGTGAAGAAAAGAGCTAATTCAGTGATGAAGGAAGACTTGTGAGTACAGAGATCTGGAATTGTGATCTTGTGTAGTAGAGAGTGTAGTTTTGGCACAGTGTGAAGGAGGTAATATATTTCATATTATTCTATTGAATAATTCTAAGATCTTTTGGACAGTGGGTTTAGAGATCTTGCCTTGAAGCTCTTTGGGTAGTGGCTCCTTCTGTCTTCCATAAACTCTTAACTGGGTTAGAATCTTTTAACAGGGATTCAAAATCTCCTAACAAGGATTTATATGTATTGAATGTATTTCATCAGACTCCTAACAGGGTCCATCCTCTAACAAGGAACTTTCATATTAGTGCATCATTTGGTGGGCATCATTCCCATCGGGGTTTACTCTTTTCAAGAGGTTCCCTAGTTAACATATCTTGTGTTATTGTGCAATTGTGTATGATTATCTTTCTATGGTTGATCAGTACATTGATTATATTGTTTAAAGCTGTTGAATGGATAAATTATTTGATAACTAATTCACCCCCCCCCCACCCCCTCTCAGTTATCTTGGGGATCTTTATTTTCTAATGATTGGTATCAGAGCAGTAGGTCCTTGAAAGAAAAGTTTAACAACTTAAGGAGATCCATGGTGAATTTTAGAAAAGAAAGCCCTAAGTTTGATGCAGTGAATTTTGACAGCTGGAAAGAAAAGATGAAGACACATCTATTGTGTTTAGGACCAAGTTATTGGTTGATTACAAAGAATGAGAAGACTATCATTGAGGAAGACAATCTAGAGGTAGGAACTAAAGATTAACTAGATCTATTCATGTGTAACATACTTGCAAGAGAAGCACTTTTGTCAGCACTACCAGAGAATGAATATAGCTAGGTAAGATGTTTGAAAACATCTCATGCAATTTGGAAAGTTTTACATTCTAATTTTGAAGGTGATGAACATGCAAAGAAGGCTAGATTACATAATTGGATTTGTGCATTTAAAGATATCAAAATGATGGAAGATGAATCTATTAGAAGTTATATTGGTAGGATGTTTGAGATTGTGACAGGAATAAAGTCTTATGGAGGTGATAAGACAAAGAATGAAGTGATATGGAAAATTTTGAGAACTTTGACACTAGTATTCAACCAGACAACGTAGATGATTGAACAAGTGATACCTTGTACATTGAACTTTTCAAGAGAGACTCTTCTTGGAAGATTAGAAATAGCAGAGATGAACTTGAGATTATCATGAGAGCTACCTAGAATGGAAACAACATTCAGTGGTCTTAGCATTAGACCTACAAGAAGTACTAGTGTGAATGGAGATTATGCCAGTAGTAGCAGATTTGAGGAAGACAAGAAGATTAAAGAAGGTATTGCATTACTTGTAAAAAGAGAACCAGATGGTAAGAAAATATTTAAATGTTGGACTTGTCAAGAATATGGTCATTTTGCATCTAAATGTCCTTAAAGAGTTAAGATTTATAGAAGCAACTTTAAACCTAGGAGATCTAAAGAATGCTATTATGCAAATGATGAAGATTTTGAAGTAGGAATTGAAAAACATTTAAGTGACAGTGATAATGATAACTTTGAGGAAATAGGATTTGTAGCAATTAAAGAAGAAAGTTCTGAATCTGATAAAAGGGAAGAAAAAACATTAGTTTCACAAGTTGAAAAGAAATCTGATTGGATTATAGACAGTGGTTGTTCACATCATATGACTGGAGATAAAAGAAAGTTTGTTAAGTTAGATAATTATGATGGAGGAATTGTTAGGGTTGGTAAAAATGCACCTTGTTTGATTAAGGGTATAGGATCTATTACTCTTCATGGAAAGACTAACACTAATGATGTTTACTTTGTTGATGGACTAAGACATAATCTACTAAGTGTTGGACAATTGGCTGATAAGGGATATCAAGTTTGGTTTTATGAGAAAACTTGTGTGATAAAAGATAAAGATGGAAATCTGATTGGAAAAGGATCCAGAACCAGAGGTAATGTATTTCAGTTGAATCGTACTGAGATGACATGTTTGATAACTAGGATTGATGACAGTTGGTTATGGCATAAAAGGTTTTGTCATATAAACTTTGATAATATTGTCAAGGTGAGTAGTACACATGTGGTAAGAGATTTACCTAGAATTATGAAACCTACTAACATGATTTACAAAGAATGTATGATGGCAAACTAGAAAAGGAGTTCATTTCCCAATAAGAAGTTCACATCGACAGAGAAGTTAGAGATTGTTCATACAAACTTGAGTGGTCCTACTAGGACTAGAGAATTCTATGGTGAAAGGTATTTTATGATTCTTGTTGATGATTTTACAAGAATGATGTGGATTGCATTTTTGAAAGAAAAATCTGAAGCATTTGATAAGTTTAAGATCATGAAAAGCAAAATTGAGAATGAATCTAGAATTAAGATTAAGTGTCTAAGATCTGATAGAGGTGGTGAATTTACATCTAGAGAATTTAACACTTTTTGTGAAATGAATGGCATTAAGAGACAACTTTCAGCCCCCAGAACACCAGAACAAAATGGTATTGCAGAAAGAAGAAACAGGTCAATAACTGAAGCAGCAAGAGCTATGTTGTTTGAAAATGATTTTGCTAAAACTTTTTGGAGAGAAGTAGTGAACACAGTAGTATATACTATGAACAGAGTACAAATCAAAGAAGATACAAACAAGACACCTTATGAATTATGGTTTGGACATACACCCTCAGTTAAGTATTTTAGAATTTTTGGGGGTAAATGTTATATAAAGAGAGATGATGATATAGGAAAGTTTGATCCTAGAAGTGATGAAGGAATATTTCTTGGATATTCTTTAAAAATAAAAGCATATAGATGTTATAACAAAAGAACTAAGACTATTGTTGAAAGTGCAAATGTAAAAGTTGATGAGAAGTTTAAAATTTAGGAAAGAATGTTTGATTATGAATCTGATGAAGAAGCACAACCTCAGCTTAACATTGAAAATGCAGAATTATTTTTTGAAACTAATGGTGATTTGCTGAATGAAAGTCATACTGGAGAAGACAGAGAAGAAAACAAAGAAGAAAATAGAGAAGAAAATAGAGAAGAAAGTAGAGAAGAATCTACAGTCAGAGCAAGATTAGTAACTATGACACCTAACAGGTATACTTCAAGACATCACCCTGTTGAGAAAGTTATTGGAAGTTTAGATAGAGGAGTTTTGACTCAGAATAAGGTACATTTATGTTTGATTTCTCAAATTGAACCTAAGACTACTAATGAAGCTTGTGAAGATGAACATTGGATCAATGCTATGAAAGAAGAACTAGAGCAGATTGAAAAAAAAAAGACATGGGAATTGGTCCCTAGACCTGAAGACAAGAATGCGATTGGAACAAAGTGGGTATTTAGAAACAAGATGAATGAACAAGGAGAAGTGATAAGAAACAAAGCAAGATTGGTATGTAAAGGATATTCACAACAAGAAGGAATTGACTATGAAGAAACTTTTTCACCTGTGGCCAGACTTGAAGTAGTGAGAATGTTTCTAGTATATGCAACTTATAAGAAATTTAGAGTGTATCAGATGGATGTGAAGTCAGCATTTTTGAATGGTGAATTGGAAGAAGAAGTCTACATTGAGCAGCCTGAAGGTTTTCCTTTGACACAAGAAGGAGATATGGTATGTAAGTTAAAGAAAGCTTTATATGAATTAAAACAAGCACCTAGAACCTAGTATGCAAGATTGGATAAGTATTTATTGAAATTGGGATTTATAAAAGGAACAACAGATAGTAACTTATACACAAAAGAAATTGAGAATGGTTTTTTGGTTATAGTTATATTTGTTGATGATATTATCTTTGGAGGAGAAGATGAAGCTAGTGACAAATTTGCAGATGAAATGAAGACTAAATTTGAGATGAGCATGATTGGAGAAATGAAATACTTTTTGGGATTACAGATAACACAAAGCAAGGAAGGTATATTTGTAAGTTAGACTAAGTATTTAAATGAATTATTGAAAAGATTTGGAATGGAAGATTCTAAACCTATTGGAACGCCTATGGTAACTAGACATAAGTTATCTAGCAAAGATGAGACACCAGCAGTTGAGCAAAAAAAGTACAGATCTATGATTGGAGGATTGCAGTACTTGACACATACAAGACCTGATATAGCACATTCAATGGGGATTGTAGCAAGATTTGAAGCAGAACCTAGAGAATCACATTATGCAACAGTAAAGAGGATACTGAGATATCTGAAAGGAACAATGGATTATGGATTATGGTATGAGAATTCTAATGATTTTACTTTATGTGCCTATACTGATGCAGATTGGGGAGGCAACATTGATGACAAGAAAAGCACCAGTGGTGGAGCCTTTTTTCTTGGAGGTAAATTGGTCTCTTGGCTAAGTAATAAACATAATTGTACTTCACAAAGCACAACAGAAGCAGAATATGTTGCAGCAGCAAATAATTGTAATCAGATTATTTGGATGAAGCAGATGTTGAAAGATATTGGAATAAATTTTGATGAGCCTATTGTTATACATTGTGATAACACCAGTATAGTGAGTATGTCAAAAAATCATATTTTACATTCTAAGACTAAACATATTGAGATCAAGTATCATGTTGTAAGAGAGAAAGTTGTAGAAAAAGAAGTAAGATTGGAGTACATAAGTACAAAGGAGTAGATAGTAGATATATTTACAAAGCCTTTACCTAAGGATACATTTGTGTATCTGAGAGGTATGCTTGGGGTTATGCCCCAAACTATTTTTGAGAATTGATGCAAATGATTGCATCCATCCAGTGATATATGAGCCCTATCTTTCTTCTGGATTAGATGTTGGAACTTCCTCTATGGGGGAGTTTATGAGCTGAGTCATGAGGACTCTTGTTATTGTATTTTTCTGAAAAGTGTCTTTTGACATTAATTTGTTGTTGACTTAATGATGGAATTTCTATCATTGATGTCAATGGGGGAGAGATATACATGAAAAACATTGTGGATTGTATGAGAGAGCTGAATAGGAAAACGAAGCAAGATTTGATTTGATATTTTGGAGTCATGTTGCAGTATTGGATTTTTGGAACATTGGATGTTTTTCATCTATGGTGCCATCAATGCCAATGGGGGAGATTGTTGGGAATGAATGAAAAGTGTTTTGGTAGTCATTCTGTAGCAGTTGTTGTTGCATTCATGACTTGAATTGTCATTGATGTCAACACAGTGATATTCTAGATATTAGCAGGAAAGTAGGTACAGTTTTGTTTTGCGCACATGTTGTATTTTAGATTGGATTTTGCATAGTTGATGGTATGTTCTTTGGTGTGTTATTAACCTATGGTTAACATCACAAAAATAAATTCATTCATTTGTAAGAGTTATGAGCATTTTGGTGAAAGCAATGTTTAGACAGTGTTTCTGTGTAGCGATGTTTAGAAATTGGAGGATATCTCTTAGCTGGGATGGAAGATAATTTTGTGCAGTTAAAGGGATGTTGGAGACTCATTAATGATGACATGGTTCAAAGTACAAACTTTGAGGATATGTTTAGAGAAAGTTACAGCATCTGGAAGCCGATAGTTTTATGTGAATTCTATGTGTAGCGTGTAGAATTTATTATTTTGTAATTGAGGACCGACTCATTTGTAATTATTTGAGTTTGGTATATAAGAAGGAATTTTTTCCTTATTTTAATGTGTACTATGAAGATTATGATTCGAATATATGCATGAAGTGAAGAAAAGAGCTAATTCAGTGATGAAGGAAGACTTGTGAGTACAGAGATCTGGAATTGTGATCTCGTGTAGCAGAGAGTGCAGTTTTGGCATAGTGTGAAGGAGGTAATATATTTCATATTATTCTATTGAATAATTCTAAGATCTTTTGGACAGTGGGTTCAGAGATCTTGCCTTGAAGCTCTTTGGGCAGTGGGTCCTTCTGTCTTCCATAAAATCTTAACCAGGTTAGAATCTTTTAATAGGGACTCAAAATCTCCTAATAGGGATTTATATGTACTGAATGTATTTCATAAGACTCCTAACAGGGTCCATCCTCTAACAAGGAACTTTCATATTAGTGCATCATTTTGTGGGCATCATTCCCACCGGGGTTTACTCTTTTTAAGAGGTTCCCTAGTTAACATATCTTGTGTTATTGTGCAATTGTGTATGATTATCTTTCTATGGTTGATCAGTACATTGATTATATTATTTAAAGCTATTGAATGGATAAATTATCTGATAACTGATTCACCCCCCCCCCCTCTTAGTTATCTTGGGGATCTTTACTTTCTAACATATCATATATTATTTACTTGGTCACATAGACCTTCTGCTGATGGCTCAATACTTTGCACTCTTTGCTCTGCTCTTCTCTTGCAACTATTAACCATAACTTAGCAATCACAAATGACTACCTATAAATATCTTCTCTCTAAATGATATAATCAATTTGGCCTATTAGAACCAACTTGAAATTATATTAGAGAGAAAATAACACTTTCCAAGAATATTTCTATCGGTTCTACTAAGCACGCAACACAAACTGGGACCTATCCAAATTAATAAGTATAGATGCATGCTACATACTATCGGCTCTACCAATTTAACTGATACTTTCTCCTCAAGCTAAATTACATCATGTGCTCTTAATAAAACCTTCTTAACTCTTCTCTAATCACTACTCAAAGCACGCATACTGAAATGATAGGCACAACTCCTGCACCAATATAATCTATGTCGGCTCTTTTGGATAAACATAGGAAACTAAAACTGGTGAGTAACGACTGCATAATTTCACTTCTACAATATATCAGTCTCTATTTCCATAAATGGAGAAACACTTATATGTCTCCATCACATATCTAGAGGTGCAAGGGTCCATGATAACTATACAGATAATCACACATAGAATACTATTTGTAACTTTGTCAAGAACACTACTGACACAAGCTTGTATATAATTGTCTTTATAAACAATTAACCTTTGCATCCATGATATCATGTTGATAACATGTCCATGCTACATATACTCAAATCTTACTTCATAAGTCTTTTATGCATGCTTCTTGGAATATGTTGTCATCAATGACAAACATACAGTTAGCACTGGCTTGCTGGCAAATCTGAAACAATCTCCCCCTTTGGCATTGATGGCAACATATGGAATGAAAAACACCACCAATCCAACTAACCAATTTTTTTATAACATTCTCCATTTCCTCATCAAAACTCCCCAAAGGATGAATCCTCCTCCTCCTACAATATTCAACTTAACTGCTTCCATGACTAAATACTACTACCTCTTTCTACTATAAATTAATCCTCCTTAATTCTATATGCACTCTGCCTTTAATGCTATTTTTCATGATTATATACTACTCCCCCTTTGACATCAATGGCAAAGGGAACCAAATATTTAAGCTCTGGTACTACTCCTAAGGTAGAGTATTCAACCATCCATCAGTCACTGAGGACTGATGCTCTTTCCACTTTCTCTAAGAAAAATCAAGGAAGGGAATTACTCCCAGCTTCTCCTTGAGATACTCAAAAGTATCCTTTGGTAAGGGATTTGTGAATATATCTACTAGCTTTTCCTTTGTACTCACATAATCCAATTTGACTTCTTTCTCTACCACTTTCTCTCTTAGGAAGTGATACTTAATCTCTATGTGCTTTGTCTTTTCATGCATCACAAGATTATTTGACATGTTGATAGTGGTAGTGTTATCACAATGAATAACAATAGGATAATCAATCTGAATTCCAAAATCCTTTATCATCTGTTTGATCCAAACAATTGCACAATAATTCAAGGCTATTGCAACATACTCTTCTTTTGTTGTTGACTAAGAAATACAATTATGCTTCTTACTTTTCCAAGTGGCAATTCTATCACCAAGAAATACTGCTCCTCCTGATGTAATCTTTCTATCATCCACACATCCTACCCAATCTCCATCTGTATACACATGAAGCTCAACATTCTCTGAATTAGGATACCATAAACCATAATCTATAGTGCCTTGCAAATATCTGAATATTCTTTTTACTTCCATGAGGTGACTTTATTTAGGCTCTATTGAAAAGCTTCCAACTATGCCAATTGCATAAGAAATATCAGGTCTAGTTTGAGTAAGATATATGAGTTTACCAATCATAGACTTGTAGAATGTTATCTCTACTGCTGGGGAATCATCTTCTTTTGTAATCTTGCATCCTGTTATCAAAGGCATACCCAATGGCTTGCAATCATCTATCTTGAATTTCTTCAATATCTCTTTAACATATATCACTACTACATTTGGGGCCAAATTTCGATAGAAGTTTTCGACGGGAAACTTTTTATTATGAATTTGGTGTTTTTTTTTTGTAATAGGCCCTGATGATGTCGGTATTCTGATGGGTTTTTAATTGACCATTGAAATTTCAATAGATTCAGAGTATAGATAAAAAAAAAAAAATTGAAGCAGCCTCATCATTTTTATATCAATTGGATAGAGGGAGTGAAAGAAAAGGAGCGAAAGCTAAGTGCAGGAGAAGGTATGTGATTTCTTCATCTTTCAAGCCTCTAGCATCATATTTGAATGCATTTCATTTTATTTGATCATGAATTCTCTCTAAAATGACCACATTCTACTGGTGTTGTGCCATAGCTAGTGCTTTATCTCTATTATTTGAAGTTATCGGTGCTTGTGCTCAAGGATATCGATTCACTGTATTCAAATGTTTGGATTCACATTTGTTGATAATACTGGCATATATGTTTAATGATACAATTGTACATTGTTGTCACTGAAATGACCATTTTCTACCGGTGTCATGCCCTAGCCCATGCTTTAACTCCATTATTTGATGTTATTGGTGCTTGTGCTCAAGGATATCCATTTTTTTGAAATGTTGACTGTGGTTATCAAATGGACAACTCATGAGCTTCTAGCTAGCTGCCATTTCTATTGATAGCTTAGGGAATCAAATGTATTGTATCATTGATAGTTGATAGTTTGTTAAAAGGAAATAGGACAAAGAATGATTTTTATTTAGTTTCTCTACTTTGATCCCTAAGTGGCTTACAACCCTAGAGAAGTATATGCATATTTATGGATGCAGTTGTAGGATACATAGCAGCCGATAATTCACAATAAATCCATGCATCCAATTTGAATAGCAATTAATACAAAGAACTAGGGTCCTCCAATGGCCCAATCATTCAAACCTTGACCGTCCCCTCAACAAGTGAGCCTTCAAAACTAGGTTATCATGCAATCAATGAGTGATCCTTCATTCTCCTGGTGAGCTTCTAGGTAGGTGCCATTTGTATATTTGATAGCTTAGGGCATCAAATGTATATTATATCATTGATAGTTGAGACTTTGTTAAAAGGAAATAGGATAAAGAATGATTTTGATTTAGTCTCTATATTTTGATCCCTAAGTGGCTTACAACCCTAGAGAAGTATATGGAGATTTACGAATGCAGTTGTAGGATACATAGTAGCTGATAATTTACAAGAAATCCATGCATCCAATTTGAATAGCAATTACTACAAAGAAATAGGTTCCTCTAATGGCATGATCGTCTGGACCTTGACTGTCCCCTCAACCAGTGACCCTTCAAAATTGAGTTATCATGCAATCAGTGAGTTAACCTTCATTCTCCTGGTCTGCCCTACATCCAAACATATTGGAAATACACAATACAATGATAACAAGTCTTTCACAATCCCCCTTCCCTCAAGGAACACTATGAACCATCCCTTCCACGTAGCATTTCACTATTTTATGAGTGGATTATGCAGGAACAGTTAACATTAAACAAGGAGAAAACTCCTCAACACATCTTGGAAACCATTGAATTCAATAATAAATGAAACCTAACACCAACACTATTCCTTCCATAGTTGCAGTATACATAGCAGTTGATAATTCACAAGAAATCCATGCATCAAATTTTTTTAAGGATATCCTACTAATCAATAGGAATTTTCTTGAGATGACCAATGATTGTGCATTTTGATGGCAGTGTGCTAGTTCAAAAGGATAATATAAATCTGAAACAATTTTTTCTGATTTTCTCAAACTATAAATGTGGTTAAAGGGAAAATATTACGCAGAAAACCCACAAACCAAGCTAGAAAATGATTGTACATAAAATTATTCCTATATTCATTCAAGTATTTCTATGCTTCAGCTACCTGACCTTTGAGCTTCATCTAGAGGAATGTGTAGCTTTAAGATAGAGTTACTTCTTGGACCTTACAATAGGGTGGAATATGATCAAGATTTGTTTAGGCTGTATCTTTGTTAGTCCCATTGTTAGGTTCTTATAGTTCATGGTTTGAATCTATTATGGTTGTGTAATGGATTTGTAGATACTTTTGCTAACATAATTATTGGACATCATGATTGGAACAACTAGTTGTTGGCTATTGTACACATGAATCATATCTATCAAAGGTTCTTTGTGTTCAAGAATTCATTGATCAATCTTTGAGATTTATTGTCCCAGCTTTAAAAGAGTGATAAAAGATATAGTGAGTGCTATCTTTTCCAAGTGTTTTGTGGGTTCCATTATCTTCTAGGAGTAATTGCTAGAACCAAATTATGTTCTTTGCCTCTAGTAAATATTGCAGACACAACCATCTTCTTGGTGAAGGGTTTCTTCCATCCCCATGAGACACTATTGCATGGTTTCCATTCCCTTGTAGTATACTGAACCTAATTTAATACAAGTGTGCACTATTTTGGGTTCCATAATTTATGCCCCCTACACTATGGTTGTTAGCCTAATTAAGACATGCCTACCTTTGCATATAATAAGATGCCAACATGAAACAAACATCCAAAGGTTAGGGGGTTATTCCCTATCCATAATTTATTATTTAAGTGCTAAGTGATGATGGGTATATCTTGTAATTCATACCTAGTCTGTCTCTTTCTTTATCTCCACATTTCACGTTAGGAGTATGTGTTATAAAATACTAATGAAATCAACTATAGGTCAAATCTAATCAAAATTGCAATATAAAGATTAAAATAGATCTTGAAGAAATATGGGAACCATTTTTGATAGATATTGTACAAACGAAGAGAATACTCCAAAGAGGAAATGCTTCAATGTGGAACAATTGAAGGACAATATTTTACTTTTATATGCACATTTGCAATGTTTTTGATATATTTCTGAGATAACAAAACCATAGAAAGAATAGCATATAGAAGAAAGTAAAGAATGATGATCATACTTTTAGATATTGTGGAAAATTAAAGGAAATAATGCTTGGTGGGGTTATCACACAATCAGTGAGTGATCCTTCATTCCCCTCTTCCAGTGGCCCTTCAAAACCGGGTTTTTATTTAGTTTCTCTATTTTGATCCCTAAGTGGCTTACAACCCTAGAGAAGTATATGCAGATTTATGGATGTAGTTGTAGGATACATAGCAGCTGATAATTCATAATAAATTCATGCATCCAATTTGAATAGCAATTAATACAAAGAAGTAGGGTCCTCCAATGGCCCAATCATTTGGGCCTTGACTATCCCCTCAACCAGTGACCCTTCAAAACTAGGTTATCATGCAATCAGTGAGTGATCCTTCATTATCCTAGTGAGCTTCTAGGTAGGTGCCATTTGTATATTTGATAGCTTAGGGCATCAAATTTATATTGTATCATTGATAGTTGAGACTTTGTTAAAAGGAAATAGGACAAAGAATAATTTTGATTTAGTTTCTCTATTTTGATCTCTCACTGGCTTACAACCATAGAGAAGTATATGCAGATTTACGGATGCAGTTGCAGGATACATAGTAGCTGATAATTCACAAGAAATCCATGCATCCAATTTGAATAGAAATTAATACAAAGAAATAGGGTCCTCTAATGGCCCAATAATCGGGACCTTGACTGTCCCCTCAAAACCAGGTTATCATGCAATCGGTGAGTGATCCTTCATTCTCCCAGTCTACCCTACATCCAAACATATTGGAAATACACAATACAATGATAATAAGTCTTTCAAAATCCCCATTCCCTTAAGGAACACTATCAACCATCCCTTCCACATAGCATTTCACTATTGTATGAGTGGATTGTGCAGGAACAATTAACATTAAACAAGGAGCAAACTCCTCAACACATCTTGGAAACCATTGAATTCAATAATAAATGAAACCTAACACCAACACTATTCCTTCCAATCACTTATACCAAGAATAAATCATTTAATCCATTCAACATTACATATAATCATTAGATAGTTACATTTCCTAACTGTGTAGAGGAACAGTCATGACCAAAATGATCAAAAATACATTCACCCTTGCACAAGCTATTCCTCACTCTTAATGAGTTATAAACATGCCATTGTTTTAGTTTTGCTTGCGAGTTATGATAATTTTTGTAAACATGTCATTGGTTCAGTTTAGTGTATTCATTTTTGTCAGACAAATCTTCATTGTCTTATGATTGTCTTCTTTATATAGTAGAATGTATTAATTGGTTGACAAATAAAGAAACATTTAGACAATCGGAAGACAATCGAAAGATTTGGCTGATTAAGAGTGAGGCCTTCTTTAGAATCTCATATAAATTTGGCCAATTAAGATGAGAAGAAAAACACAATTCATTAGTTAAATTTTTCAATTTCATGTATTTTTTCTCCTATTTATTAGGTGCATGAGTTGAATGTTGAATGTAAGAGTCTTATAATGTTGTGTTACCTTAAATATTGAGTTTTTGATACTCTTATGATGATCTTTCTCAACAAGTATTTTATTCTATTGTTGTTTTTTGAATAACATATTGGGAAAATACAAAATTGTGTACTTCTATAGGACAATTAACACAAAATTGAAGCATCAAACAAGACTTGATCAAGTTATAGGTGGAATGTGCACTCAAATAGTAAGTAATGTAGAATAACAAAATAAGTAATCTATCATGTCTACATTTTGTTATTTTCTAAGATTACATCCATGTTCTATGTTCATAGAATGGTTCAAAATTGAAATTTACAATTTGATAAAAGTACTGACGGGTGTTGTTCCTTGCACCCTCAATCAATAACTTGCCTCCATTTTATTTTGATTTACAAACTACCATATTATTTGAATATCTTTCTTTCTTGCCACAATAGGAAAGAGTTTGAGGTGGAAGACTACAATAATAGAAGTGTTTCAAATTGGTATACTATACTACAACATCATTTCATAACTAATTTTTCAATTTCTATATATAATTAGGTTATAGATAATCTAAGTGAAGGAGCATCATGTCAGACAATCCAAGTGAAGAAGGTAATGGGGATGCAATCAATAGATTGTGGTCGAACTTGAAAAGAAAAGGCGATGGAAAATGTTATTGTCCCTGCAATAATTGTAAGGGCTTAAACATTAGAAGATTGCTAATCAAAATAGATAAGAGACATTGTAGGGATAATGGTCACATTGAAGGAGGCTTTTATTATCATGAATTGGTAAGTTTTTCATTATATTTATTTAACAATTAATATATATATGAAATACACCTGATGATGAGATCATTATCATGGTTTATTTGTGTTCATTTTAATATAGGTCGACCTCCCTAGGGGAGTATGTGATATGGACCATGGAGGTGCGAATATTGAGAATATGGCTTTGGAAGTGGAGGATCATGGAGGTGAAAATATTGAAGCTGAAGATTATGATCCCATGGAAGATGACAATGATGTGCCAGATGATGGTACTAATACATTGATCCATGACACATTTGGTATTGGTGCAACTGATGATGATGATCAGGATGATGTTGATGTCATCCATGATATACCTCTACTTGAGAAGGAAGCCACACCTCTTTATGAAAGCTCCCAAACAACTCTTCTCTCTATTGTATTGTTTTTGTTGAACTTGAAGGTTATGAATGGTTTATCCAACATAGCAATGTCACGTCTGCTACGGTATGTCATATATGTCATTATAGTAATTAAATGGTGAAACATGTACCATAAATATTGTTAATATTAACAACATATATTTTTTTCTATAGATTGATAGGTGAGTTCTTGTTACCACCATCGAATATTCTCCCTCGCTCATACTGAGAATTATGTGCCACTATGAAAGATATTGGAATAGAGTATCAAGCAATAGATGCTTATCCCAATGATCATATTATTTATCATAAAGAATATGAATTTGCAATAGAATGCCCTAAATGTCATATGAGTAGATATCAAATAGATCAAATAACAAAAAAGGTGCCTCACAAGGTTCTTTGTTACATCCCCATTATACCAAATTTGCAAAGATTATTTAGGTGTAATAGCTTGCACAATTTATAGATTACCATGCACTCAATAGGAGTCAAGATGACATTATTCAAATGTCTGTGGATGGTTCTATATTTAAGGACATAGAGGAAAAGTGGCCACACTTTATCGAAGAACCTCAAAATCTCAAGCTTTCAGTGGCAGTGGATGGTGTCAATCCATTTGGAGAGTTAAGATCTCTTTACACTATTTGCCATATTTTTGTCATCAAAAATAACATTCCTCCATGGATGTCAATAAAGAAGGAGCACATTATGTTGGCAATGATTGCTCTAGGTATTTGATCATTTAATAGTTATCTGCATGTAATTATAAATCTTGTAGTAAAATGGTCACAATAATTATGTAATGTTTTTCATTCAACTAGGTAAATACCAAGTTAAAGATATGAATGTTTATATTGAGCCTCTTATCAACGAGTTGGTGGAGTTATGGAAAGGTGTCACTATGTATGACATCTCTAGACCAATAGGAGACAGACAATTTCAATTCCATGCAATGCTTGTATGGACAATACATGATGCCCTAGGGCTAACACATTTTTCTGGTATGTTATGGTGAATTCAAGTTGCACATGATAATTCTAAAAATAAAAATTAACATATTTAATCCAATTGTACCATTACCTTGTAGGTCTTCAAACAAAGGGAAAATTTGCATGTCTAGTTTGTGGTCCAAAGATGAAATCTCATTATTCAAAAAGTTTAGAAAAGCAGGTGTTTGATGAGTATAGGTACTTTCTCCACAAAAATCATAACTATCAAATTATCGAAAAACAACTTTTCAATGGGAAAGAAGAGACTACATCTAAGCCTTGGAGAATGACACCTCACTTATGGAAGTTGGAATATAATAGAATTAATCATCAAGGTACTATCATTCTACCTAATGGTTTATGTTTGGAATTTGTATATTTTTATTGTGTTTTGTTTGTTGATTATGTGATTGATCATCATGAATGTCATCAAGGCAACACTATTGAGCACCTTCGAAAGGGACTAAAGAGTTATCCTAGACAATTTAGTAGGTTGCCCTACTATGAGAAGCTGCTTCATGTGTATTTGTTTGATACTATGCATATTGGAAAGATTGTAATAGAGACATTGTGGAAGATATTGGATGGAAGGTGTGACAAAGAAAAAATAATCAAAATTTGTAGCGACATTCATGAATCCAATCATGCAATGAAAAATTTCATTGAATCAAATAGAAATGGAGAACAGATTAATACAAGTGCCCTTCCTTGGTTATTAACAGAACAACAAGGTGATGCCATAAAAGAAGTCATATGAAAAATTTGATTTCCCACAAGATTTGCTACAAACATAAGCAGTACCATATCAAAGAAAGGTGAATTTGGGCCAAGGTTGAAAATGCATGATTGGCATACCTTCATCAAGGTAAGTCATGTTCTTTTGTATTTACAATATATTTGTAAACTGCATGTACTTCTCATTGTATTATATGAGAAAAGAATGACATGATTATTTTTATAATTATTGTAGTACGTGCTACCCCTATCTCTCCCAGAGAACTTTGACAATAACATAAAACAAGTGATATATGATCTTGGAAAATACATGAGGTAAGCAATGATATCTGTTCAATTTGTTATATATATATATATATATATATATATATATATATATATATATATATATATATATATATATATATATATATATATATATATATATATATATATATATATATATTGTAAAGTCTCATGTTTATATATGTTTGTGTCTTGAATGTTTTGTAGGTGGTTGTCATCTAAAGAAATCCATAGAGCAGATATAAAATACTAGAAGAGAAGAATTCCTCTTATAATGTGTGAAAAGCAAAAGCATCTACCTTCAACCTTTTTCAATGCATAAGAACACTACCTCATACATTAAGTTGAGGAAATTGAAATGTGTGGACCCGTACACACTCGGTCAATGTGGATGGTTGAGATGCACTTGAAATTTTTGAAGGCTTTGGTTTGGCAAAGAGCACATCCTGAGGGTTCTATGGTGGAGGGATATATGGTATACTAGATTATGGTGTATGTTACTAAATATCTTCCTAAGCTTGCAGCAAAGATCCATATAGATCGCATTTGGGATCTCGACACCATTAAAAATTTGAAGGGGAGTACTTGGTGGGGGAATGCAGAATGAGGAAAGTGAGAGGTAATAAATTATAAGATATTATTGTAGCTGTTAATTAATTTTTAATCTTCAAAATTAATCGGTTGTAAGTCATCTATTTATTTTTTGTATAGCTGCTCGAGAGTGGGTTGCAATACATTTGTATATTGCAAACAATCAAGATTGGATGATGAAATAGATTGAATGATGTCATCATTTAGGTCGCACATTAACATGGGAAGCTGTGCCTTCATTGATTAATGAAGCTCATTGTAACAAAGATCCAAATGTTACCCAAAGGGAAATAGATTTAGAACATGGTTTAAAAGATTTCTAGGTACATATAAATTTGTTAATCACTCGTACGTTTATGAACTCTTGATGCATTAATTTATACATGTTTTACATATTTTTTTAGGTCAAACACCACAAGGCTATGTTTTGCAATGGTCATAAATTTCACATCAAAAAGTTGGATGACAGAAAGAAAACTTGTGATTCTGGGATAAGTGTAGTCTTTCAGGTGACTAATATTTCATCTAGAAATGACTTACTGTTGGAAACAATTGTCTGAAGAAAATTGCTACTCAAATTATGTATTGTCTTTGATGTCACACAATGTCATAGTCCGCAACAATCAGTACCTACCGAGCTCAGTCGGTCTACCTGGCATTAAAAATTAGTGTTTACCGAGTTCACTTGGTTGTCAAAAGAAAAGTTAGCATTTACCGAGCTCACTCGGTTATCAAAGAAAATCAGTGTTTACCGAGTTCACTCGGTTGTCAAAGAAAAGTTAGCATTTACTGAGCTCACTCAGTTATCAAAGAAAAAGGATTATCAGTGTTTACCGAGTTCCCTCGGTCTCCGAAAGATTGTAGAAAGTTATGGTCACTAAGCACTGTCGGCCCTTGAAGGATCTTTGCAAATAAAGTTTGCTTAATTCAGCCGACTGTTATACTAAGTAATGCCGATTTGACAAATCTAAAATCATATAAATAAAAGGTCAAATGTGAAAAATAAAATACAGAAATATAGAAGAAGATATATAGAAGAAAGACAGGAAAGGTGTGTGCGAAAATGTGAAGGATGATCAGATATCCTTGAGGAGCAACAGAGATATATTCGATCAGGAAGGATCCCACTTATACAGAACAGAGATCTGTAATCAGCAAGGTAGTTGCATTATTATACAGGTCATTTTCATTATTACCTTTTTATCATTGTAACAGTGAATTCTAAATCTCTTAACCGAGTTGGTTTAACAACCATATTGTAAATCCTCTAACAAGGTGACAATTCCATTGAATTGTTCTCAAGACCTCTTACCAGGCCACTCCTAGCAAGGTGATTAAATCCTCTAACAAGGTCACACCTAATAGTGTGTTTTGTAACCTTTAACCGGGTTGGCTTCTAACCGGGCATCACTTTAGAAAAGTGAAAATCAGTATCTAGATACATTGGTGGTTTTTCCCATATTGGGTTTCCATGTTAAATCCTGTCTCTTGTGTTCTTAATAGTTATCTTAATCATATACAAGTGGTGATGAATATCTAAAGATAATTTTACTAATACTTTCTGCATCTATCATGTTACTGCAATCTATTTACTGAGTGTTAAATAGATAATATTCATTAAGATATCCTAAGGGATTTGGAAAGAAATAATTGTGAAGTGTTTTATGGTTGACTGATTCACCCCCCCTCTCAGTCACTTCATCCATATTCCATCAATTGGTATCAGAGATTTTGGTGCTTGGAGGAAGGGTTTCAAGGACCTAAGCTAAAGATCAGGATGTCTTACAAGAGAGAAATTCCAAAGCTCAACAGAGATAACTTTTCAGCATGGCAAGGTCTCATGAGACTTCATCTGGCTTCCATTGGTGATTCAGGATGCAAATACATTGATGAAGAATACACAGTTCCTACCGGCGCATTAACTGTTGAAGACATTGCAGAGAAAAAGAGTCATAACACCATGATGATAGACATTGCATCAGCTCTCAGCTATGAAAAATTAGATGATATTAAATAATGCACTACTGCATATGAAATGTGGATCACACTGAAGAAAATATATGGTGGTGATGCAAATGTGAAAAGAGACAAAGCAGAAAGCCTAAGAGGACAGTTTGACAAGATGAATATGAAAGAAGATGAAAACATTGCAAAATATATTGAAAGAGGAATCAAAAGATAGGTATCAGCTCCTAGAACTCTTGAGTAGAATGGAATAGCATAAAGAAGAAATACATCTATTATGGATTGTGCAAGGACTCTAATGATAGAAAAGAACATCACCATAAAGTACTGGAAGGAAGCTATCAGCACTGTAGTTCATACCTTGAACCAAGTACAATTGAAGAAAGACACATTCAAAACTCCTTATGAGTTATGGTATGGCTATAAACCCAATGTAAGTTACATGAAAATATTTGGTAGCAAGTGTTATATCTTAAAAGAATCCAGAAGAAATAAATTTGATGTGAAAAGTGATGAAGGAATATTCCTACGATATTCTAGCAAAAGTAAGGCATACAAATGTCTGAACTTGTCTACTCACAAAGTCATAGAAAGTATACATGTAAAATTTGATGAGTTTGCAGAAAAGACTGAAGAAGAAAGCAAAAGGGAACCTGAGAACTACAGGAGATTCATTTACATTGAACCTGAAACATTGCCAGACACAACTATCAATGAGGAAACTATATCTACCGAGCCTAGCATAGTAACCAAGTCATAGGAAGAAGTTCAAACCGAGTCACAGGAAGAAGTTCAAACCGAGTCATAGGAAGAAATTCAAACCGAGTCTCAACCTGAAGTTACCGAGCAAATATCTACCGAGCCAGAGCAACCTGAAGAAGAGATCCTAGAAGACAACAACATGACTCATTCAAAAAGCAAGGAACCTATACTAGCCAAATATGTCAGAAGGCATCATACACCAGATCAAATCATTGGAAAAAAATCAGATGGCACTATGACAAGAAGTAAGCTAAAAGGTACATGTCTGCTTACTAATTTTGAACCTAGAAATATCAAAGATGCATTGAAAAATGAAAGCTGGATTGAAGCAATGAATGAAGAATTAGAACAAATAAAAAAGAACAAAACATGGACTCTTGTACCTAGACCTAAAGATAAGAATGTAATTGGAACAAAATGGGTATTCAAGAATAAGCTGAATGAAGACGGTCAAGTATCTAGAAACAAAGCTAGATTGGTATGTAAAGGTTATTCTCAAGAAGAAGGTATAGATTATGGTGAAACTTTTGCTCCTGTTGCAAGATTAGAAGGTGTAAGAACCCTACTTGCTTATGCAGCACATAAATGATTTAAGGTATATCAAATGGATATAAAATCTACATTTCTCAATGGAATTCTTGATGAAGAAGTCTACATTGAACAACCTGAAGGTTTTGTTGATCCAGATAAAAAGGACATGGTCTGCAAGTTACACAAAGCATTGTATGGTTTGAAACAAGCTCCTAGAGCATAGTATGAAAGACTCCATAACTATCTAATTCAGATTAATTTCAAAAGAGCCAATGATAATAGCAATCTGTATATTAAAGAAGGACCGGATGACAAAATTGTATTGGCAGAAATATTTGTAGATGATACTATATTTACAGGGAATGATGATCAGTGCAAAGAATTTTCAGAGCAAATGAACAAAGAATTTGAAATGTCTATGTTTGGTTTAATAAAATTCTTTATTGGTCTTCAAATTCAGCAAAGCAAGAATGGTATATACATTACTCAATCTAAATACATTAAGGAAATACTTAAGAAGTTTGGTATGGAAGATTCAAAACCAGTTGGTACACCCATGTGTACTGGACTGAAACTTACAAAAAATGATGATTCAAAAGAAGTAGATCAGACCTTATACCGATCTATGATTAGAAAATTGTAGTATGTAGTACATACAAGACCTGATATTGCCTTAACAGTCGGTATAGTAGCAAGATTCTCAGCAAAACCTAAGGAAAATCATATGATGGCAATCAAAAGAATCTTAAGGTACTTAAGACGAACTGAAGAATATGGTTTGTGGTATAAATTTGGAGGCAATCTAGACTTAAAAGTGTTTACTGATGCTGATTGGGCAGGGAACATTGATGATAGAAAAAGTACAAGTGGTGGAGCATTTTTTCTTGGAAAAAGACTGGTATCCTGGACCAGTAAAAAGCAAAATTGTACATCTCAATCCACAGCTGAAGCAGAATATGTTGCTGCTGTAGTAAATTGTTCAAATATTGTTTGGTTTAAACAATTATTACAAGGTATGAAGGTTGAGATCAAAGAACCAGTTGTTATATTTTGTGATAATACAAGTGCAATAAACATTTCAAAGAATCCAGTAATGCATTCCAAAACCAAGAACATTGCTATTAAATATCACTTTGTCAGAGAATTGGTGCAGGACAAGGAAATCATATTAGAATATATTCATACAAAAGAGTAGATTGTAGACATTTTCACCAAACCATTACCCAAGGATGAATTTGTGTATCTAAGAGGTAAGTTAGGGGTCATTCTCCTATCCGAGGCTCACTAAATATAGTTTTAGTGATGCATCAACCAGAACATGATTGAAAATCAACATGTTGATGCAACATATTGAAGGAATCATTGCATATGAATCAGTACTTGAGGTACATTAGTTTACACCGGTAATATGTGAATTGTCTTTGGCATGTGTTGTCAAAGAGGGAGTGTTTGCTATGTCTTTGCTATTACTTCAAGAAATTTTCAATAGTCAGAAGGAAGAGTTTTTAAGAAAAAGGAAGTTTGCTGACAGAGGGAGATTTGAATCTGAATCGAGCTAATTCTTTCAAAATTTCTTATGCTATGACATATTGTGTTGCCATCAATGCCAAAGAGGGAGATTGTTGGAAACAATTGTCTCAAGAAAATTGCTACTCAAATTATGTATTTTCTTTGATGTCACACAATGTCATAGTCTGCAACAATCAGTACCTACCGAGCTCAGTCGATCTTCCTGGCATTAAAAATTAGTGTTTACCAAGTTCACTCGGTTGTCAAAAGAAAAGTTAGCATTTACCGAGCTCACTCGGTTATCAAGAAAATCAGTGTTTACCGAGTTCACTCGGTTGTCAAAGAAAAGTTAGCATTTACCAAGCTCACTTGGTTATCGAAGAAAAAGGATTATCAGTGTTTATCGAGTTCCCTCGGTCTCTGAAAGATTGTAGAAAGTTATGGTCACTGAGCACTGTCGGCCCTTGAAGGATCTTTGCAAATAAAGTTTTCTTAATTCAGTTGACTGTTATACTAAGTAATGCCGATTTGACAAATCTAAAATCATATAAATAAAAGGTCAAATGTGAAAAATTAAATACAGAAATATAGAAGAAGATATATAGAAGAAAGATAGGAAACGTGTGTGCGAAAATGTGAAGGATGATCAGATATCCTTGAGGAGCTGCAGAGATATATTCGATCAGGAAGGATCCCACTTATACAGAACAAAGATCTGTAATCAGCAAGGTAGTTGCATTATTATATAGGTCATTTTCATTGTTACCTTTTTATCATTGTAACAATGAATTCTAAATCTCTTAACCAAGTTGGTTTAACAACCATATTGTAAATCCTCTAACAAGGTGACAATTCCATTGAATTGTTCTCAAGACCTCTTACCAGGCCACTCCTAGCAGGGTGATTAAATCCTCTAACAAGGTCACACCTAACAGTGTGTTTTGTAACCTTTTACCGGGTTGGCTTCTAACCGGGCATCACTTCAGAAAAGTGAAAATTAGTATCTAGATACATTGGTGGTTTTTCCCATATTGGGTTTCCATGTTAAATCCTGTGTCTCTTGTGTTCTTAATAGTTATCTTAATCATATACAAGTGGTGATGAATATCTAAAGATAATTTTACTAATACTTTCTACATCTATCATGTTACTGCAATCTATTTACCAAGTGTTAAACAGATAATATTCATTAAGATATCCTAAGGGATTTGGAAAGAAATAATTGTGAAGTGTTTTATGGTTGACTGATTCACCCCCCCTCTCAGTCACTTCATCCATATTCCATCACTTACATCCTCGAGAGTCCAAAAATTGATACTATGGCATTTTGGATGATATACTTGAGTGTGACTTTAATTCCTTCAGATTAGTTCTCTTCATCATCAGATGGTATAGGCTACAACTTAATCAAAATGATCCTAATAGAACTGTTATTGAACATGACAATAGATTTCCAATGATTAATACAAGGTGGTTTGAGCCAGTTGGGGATGAACGCTATGTTCTTCCAAGCCAATGTGAGTAGGTATTTTACTCAAAGGTTCCGCATAAATCAGGTTGGTCATTTGTTGTTAGACATGATCCAAGAGGAAGGCTAATGAGGTATAATGTGATGGAAGAATATTGCAAACAACTAGAATATGATGTAGATGATGATCATGAACAACAGTTAGTGGATGATGTTCCTGACGCAACTTTTCTTGAAGAAGAAGAAGAAGAAGATGATGATGATGATGCTACTAATGATGCTACTGATGATGATGATGATGATGATGATGATGATGATGATGATGATGATGATGATGATGATGATGATGATGATGATGATGATGATGATGATGTTGTTGATGATGATGATGATGTTGCTGAGATGATGATGATGATGATGATGATGATGATGATGATGATGATGATGATGATGATGATGATGCTGATGTTGATGCCGATGATGACGACAACAATGAAGATGAAGACAATGACGGTGGTGGTGATGATGTCGACATCAACGATGATCATGGTGATTAGTTGGATGAAGAAGAAGATGAATGACATGAATGAAATGTACAGTTACGTGATCACTGCTTAATCTATTTAATATTGATATCTTGAAAGAAATGTGCAGTTATGCAATCAATGCTTAATCTAATTAATCTATGATGTACTTATTATGGGATTCTTATGGTTTTTAATGTACTTACTATGTGGTTTTGAGTATATGTATCATGATTTTTTTAGCTAACATTAGATAATTGAATTACATATGTAGGTACCTAGACTCCTTTCATTAGCATCCCACACAGTCTCATGGATTGACAAACTGACCTCGATGTTGATAATGTGACTAGATCAAGTAAAGAGCTATATGAATATGGCTTTTAAAGTACTAAAATACTTTAAAATGTTTAAAATGTTTTTAATTATAATTAAATGTTTTTAATTTAACCCTTTTATATGTTATTGCAGATGAGCCCCCTTTGCATCAACAGAGAACTAGGTGTGCATTGAGATCTAATGAGAGGGTAGATGATGATGATGATGATATCAATACTCATCTTACAATTATATCTTAAAAACTAGAAATCAAAAGAAAAAAAAGAAATAATTGTCATCTACACAGCTTAATTGATAATGACTGATTTTTATATGCCAATGAATTTAATTATGTGGTAGTGAATGTTCATAAATTTTATAATGTGTTAATGAATGTTATCGTGTGATAATTAATGAATGTCACATTTTATTAATGTGTGAATGAATGTCATCGTGTGATAATTAATGAATGTTACATTTTATTAATGGATGAAATAATGAATGAATGTTAGAACCTTCACGTGGTTGGCCCTATTTAGTACAGAATATAAAACTATTCTCAAAACAAAGTGAAGCTCAATAAGTTTGTTCCTTATATAGGGTCTCAAGTGTATCTTTTATCCCACTCTCAACATTGCAAGGCTTCAAGTGGTGTTCTGATATTGGTTTCTCTATCTCCCACTGACATCTTGTCTTTCTCCTAAGAACTCTCACCGAGCTATGATACATGGATGAGTAGAAGATTTCCCTTACAAGCTACACATATATAATATGGTAGATCTAGGGAACAAATATACTACAACATAGAATGAGTCAAATTGAATCTATAGTTTCTTCATTCACAATGAAAATTCAAACTACAAGCCATATTTTAGATTTAATATTCATATTTATCTTCATCATGATCATAGCCATCACGGTCAGCATTTGGTTCAACTTCATTTAAACCACACTTCATGTTGGATTATAACATATTAACACTTACACCATAAAGAAGATAAATGATTAAATAGAAAGAGAGGACCAACTAAACCATCTTGTGGTCAGTTTATATCACATTGATAAACAATGTCAAGACTTGAAAAACAAAACAATCAAAAGTTTCTTCAAGACCATGAATGATCAACAACATTCCATTAGAAAACAAAGCACTAATCTATATTATCATTAAGCCATAAAATATGTTTTTAAAGTTTAGAAGCATATCACAAGAACTTTCAAGAAACATAGTACTATCCAAGGACCAAAATGAATACCCTCCAAATGATTATGATTATGTTGATGTTGATGTCTATAATTTATGTCTAATGATTAACTTACTGATGCTTACCTAGATTGAATTTTGAATTGCCAGGCTGGAGAATGCTTTCAAAGTTTAGGGTCTACTCTACATGATACTCTTAGTTACAGCTCAAATGCAACTCAACATATTTTTGATGCTGGGCAACCCACTACAGAAACTCATCCGCAGGTGAAATTTAATGATGTGAATCTTGGCATTGTTAATGTTATTACTTTTCCTCATGTTTCATATTTGTGAAAATGTTTCTTGGCACTATCTTATTCTTATTAAAATTTTCTTTGTTGTGGGGCAAGAGGTCAATCTTCATTGTCTTCATTGTGGGGGACAGTGAAGATTTCTTTGACAAATAGCAAGTCTTCTTTAGTATCTTATAATAACATGCTAAACTGATAAAGGCGTTATGGGCATTTAATTCGCAATTACTAATAGACTAAGCATATTATTACTATGCTTAATGTTCCATTTAAATGCATTTAACACAAAAAACAAATTTACAAAACTGAACCAATGGCATGTTTACAACAAAGATGTGTTGAGAAGTTTGCTCCTTGTTTAATGTTAACTGTTCCTACACAATCCACTCATACAACAGTGAAATGCTATGTGGAAGGGATGGTTGATAGTGTTCCTTGAGGGAAGGGGGATTTTGAAAGACTTGTTATCATTGTATTGTGTATTTCCAATATATTTGGATGCAGGGCAGACCAGTACAATGAAGGATCACTCACCAATTGCATGATAACCCGGTTTTGAAGGGTCACTAGAAGAGGGGAATGAAGGATCACTCACTGATTGCATGATAACCCCACCAAGCATTCTTTCCTTTAATTTTCCACAATATCTCAAAGTATGATCATTATTCTTTACTTTCTTCCATATGATATTCTTTCTATGGTTTTGTTATCTCAGAAATATATCAAAAACATTGCAGATGTGCATATAAAAGTAAAATATTGTCCTTCAATTGTTCCACATTGAAGCATTTCCTCTTTGAAGTATTCTCTTTGTTTGTACAATATCTATCAAAAATGGTTCCCATATTTCTTCAAGATCCATTTTAATCTTTATATTGCAATTTTGATTAGATTTGACCTATAGTTGATTTCATTAGTATTTTATAACATATAATCCTAATGTGAAATGTGGAGAGAAAGAAAGAGACACACTAGGTATGAATTACACAATATACCCATCATCACTTAGCAATTAAATAATAAATTATGGACAGGGAACAACCCCCTAACCTCTGGATGTTTGTTTCATGTTGGCCTCTTATTATATGCAAAGGTAGGCCTATCTTAATTAGGATAACAACCATACTGTAGGAGCCATAATATTTTCCCTTTAACCACATTTATAGTTTGAGAAAATTAGAAAAAATTGTTTCAGATTTATATTATATTTTTGAACTAGCACACTGCCATCAAAATGCATAATCATTGGTCATCTCAAGAAAATTCCTATTGATTAGTAGGATATCCTTATAAAAATTTGATGCATGGATTTCTTGTGAATTATTGACTGCTATGTATCCTGCAACTATGGAAGAAATAGTGTTGGTGTTAGGTTTCATTTATTATTGAATTCAATGGTTTCCAAGATGTGTTGAGGAGTTTGCTCCTTGTTTAGTGTTAACTATTCCTGCATAATCCACTCATAAAAAAGTGAAATGCTATGTAGAAGGGATGGTTGATAGTGTTCCTTGAGGGAAGGGGGATTGTGAAAGACTTTTTATCATTGTATTGTGTATTTCCAATATGTTTGGTTGTAGGGAAGACAAGGAGAATGAAGGATCACTCACCGATTGCATGATAACCTAGTTTTGAAGGGTCACTAGTTGAGGGGACACTCAAGGTCCCCATGATTGGGCCATTGGAGGACCCTATTTCTTTGTAGTAATTGCTATTTAAATTGGATGCATAGATTTCTTGTGAATTATCTACTGCTATGTATCCTGCAATTGCATTTGTAAATCTGCATATACTTCTCTATGGTTGTAAGCCACTTAGAGATCAAAATAGAGAAACTAAATCAAAATCATTCTTAGTCCTATTTCCTTTTAACAAAGTCTCAACTAGATCTATTAGATTTCCACAATCCATATTAATGCTAGTATCAATTTCTAAGTTCGAGTGTGTATAATTTTTTCCATCAACATTTTGGATCATACTACATGATCCATCATATCATGTTCTTTTCTCTCTAGCATCTTGATGATGGATCATGTAGTATGATCTGAAATGTTGATGGAAAAAATTATACACAATTGAACCCAGAAACTGATATAAGCAAAGTCTCAACTATCAATGATACAATATACATTTCATGCCCTAAGCTATCAAATATACAAATGGTGCCTACCTAGAAGCTCACCAGGAGAATGAAGGATCACTCACTGATTACATGATAACCCAGTTTTGAAGGGTAACTAGTTGAGGGGATAGTCAAGGTCTGGATGATTGGGCCATTGGAGGACCCTAGTTCTTTGTATTAATTGCTATTCAAATTGGATGCATGGATTTATTGTGAATTATTGGCTGCTATGTATCATGTAACTACATCCGTAAATCTGCATATACTTCTCTAGGGTTGTAAGCCACTTAGGGATCAAAATAGAGAAACTAAATAAAAATCATTGTTTGTCCTATTTCCTTTTAACAAAGTATCAACTATCAATGATACAATACATTTTATGCCCTAAGCTATCAATACAAATGGTGCCTAGCTAGATGCTCATGGGCTGTCCATTTGATAACCATAGTCAACATTTCAAAAAAATGGATATCCTTGAGCACAAGTACCAATAACATCAAATAATGGAGTTAAAGTATGGGGTAGGTGATGACACTAGTAGAATGTGGTCATTTCAGTGACAACAATTTAGAATGTGGTCCTTTGGCGTGTATTAAACAAAATAGAATTTTCAGCATATTATTATCATTCTATTTCTTTGTTGTAAACATGCCATCAGTTCAGTTTTGTAACTTCACTATTGTATGAGTGGATTGTGCAGGAACAATTAACATTAAACAAGGAGAAAACTCCTCAACAGATCTTGGAAACCATTGAATTCAATAATAAATGAAACCTAACACCAACACTATTCCTTCCATTCACTTCTACCAAGAATAAAGCTTTTAATGCATTCAACATTACATATAATCATTAGATAGTTACATTTCCTGACTGTGTAGAGGAAAAATCATGAGCAAAATGATCAAAATTACTTTCACCCTTGCACAAGCTATTCCAAACTTCAAGTAAAATGATCAATATGCTATATCAAATCATTCATATTCATTGTAACCATTCGAAGGATCATTTTGTCAATGAACCCTCTGACTATACCCCTGTGGTAGAGAAAGGAATCTTAGTAAAACCAGTCTATGCCGATGTTTGTGAGGGTACAGTCATGATAAGTGCCTCTCAAACCTCTCCAAACATGTAAGATTGTCTTTAAATACTTTATTGATCTCTTCTAAACATTAACCAAATCAAACCTACATTTGAATCCACACACAATAACCCCAAAATGAAGGGTTTTGTATCCTTTAATGAATCTCAGTCACTGGTAGTGCATGGACAGTCAAACCAGTAGTCTCCAAAGCATTCAATAAGTGACTAGATTGTATTTAATACACACTATTCCTTCCATTCACTTCTACCAAGAATAAAGCATTTAATCCATTCAACATTACATATAATCATTAGACAGTTATAGTTCCTAACTATGTACTAGAGGAATAGTTAGGAAATGTAACTGTCTAAATGATCCAAACATTTGAAAATAGTGAATTGATATCCTTGAGCACAAGCACCAATAATATCAAATAATGGAGATAAAGCATGGGCTAGGTCAGGACACCAGTAGAATGCGGTCATTTTAGAGAGCATTTGTGATCAAATAAAATGCAATGCATTTGAAATTTGCAGTCGAATATGATGCCAAATGCTCGAAAGATGAAGAAATCACATACCTTCTCGTGCTCAACTTTCTCTCCTCTATCCAATCAAAATAAAAATGATGATGCCATTTCACTTTTTTTTTTCATAGCCAAATCTTCCTTGTACCACATGAAGAACATGCCATTGGTTCAGTTTTGTAATTTGTTTTTTGTGTAATTAGTAATTGGAAGATTAAATGCATATAACACCTTTATTAGTTTAATTAGCATGTTATTATCATATTAGATAAAGTATGTTTAAGAATTGTTGGGACTGGTCCTTTTGCGTGTATTAAACATAATAAAATTTTCAGCATATTATTATCAATCTATTTCTTTGTTCTAAACATGTCATTGGTTCAGTTTTGTAGATTTGTTTAATCCGTTAAATGCATTTTTCATGAGGAGGGGTATTGTTCTCAAGAGATTGATGAAGATTGTGCACCTCAAAAACCAATTCATAAGGTACCAATCATGTTTCCTATTCGCTTATATTTTTGGATTGGTAAATCTCCTTCTAAGTTTCATGTCCTTTCTTTTGATTACTATGGATGAGATATATATCTTACATTTAACATTTAGCTTCTTTACATTTTAGGACATGTAGTGTGTTTTTTGAGGATTTTACCAAATCAACTTTTAACATAAACCAAAAACACCAAATTGATATCTTTCCCTTTCAACTTGACAAAATATTTGCATTTGACCAATAACTGCAAGCAACTGAATGATAAATCCACATACTTGTATCTTTGTAAAATACCTAGAACATCAAAAAGATGGCTAAGTGGCTACCGCCATGATTTTTATCTACTAAATATGGGAAAAAAAAACACCAAAAAAAATTGAATAGAAAACATGATTGGTCATTTCAGAGAGCATTCATGATCAAATAAAATGCAATGCCTTCTCTCGCACTCAATCAACTTTCACCCGCTCATTTTCTCCCACTCCTTTTCTCTACAAATGAAATAAAAATGATTTGGCCATTTCAAAATAGTGAATTGATATCCTTGAGCACAAGCACCAATAACATTAACTATTTTGATATGTGGGTACCCTAATGTTGGCAAGAGTTCTTTTATTAATAAGATTACTCTGCAAGCTTGAAGAAGCGATATATTT
Source organism: Chamaecyparis obtusa (assembly GCA_027943335.1). Classification (NCBI taxonomy): domain Eukaryota; kingdom Viridiplantae; phylum Streptophyta; class Pinopsida; order Cupressales; family Cupressaceae; genus Chamaecyparis; species Chamaecyparis obtusa. Next base: position 72,021 of record BSBK01013033.1, on the reverse strand, counting down.
TGGCAAGTGAAGAGTAGAAAGATGATGATATTCTTGAGATCATGGATGGACACAATGTTGTAGATAGAATGGGAAGACATCTTTCTAGATTGGCCCTGGATCCTTCGACAATTGGGGTAGGATCCAGACCCAGGCTAAAAAGATGTCTTCCTTTCTATTATGGAAGTATCCCTTCTTTGGCCTACACTCATTCCTCTTCTCAAAAATGGTTATCTAGAAACTTTGGATACTATTTCTCATCCATGCACGAAATGTGCTAGTGATCGTATAAAATTACTTTAGGCTTCGAGTATTGATGAGATGTACAAGTCTAAAATGTTTTTGCGAGATTGGGATCAATTTGTGCAGTGTACATAAATGCAAGGTGGTGATTATTCTCAATGATCGATAGGTAGCTAGGATAGTAGCTACGACTAAAGATAAAATAGCTCAAGAGGCCATCATAGGTTCTCTCTTTCTTCAGTCTATATTATCAACAAAATGTTTTACCTTTCATTAGCTCATCAAATTCGGGGATTTGAAAGAATTTAATAGAATATTTTCATGACAACATATATTATTTAAGTTGACATTGCACAAATTTCTCTACTTCACGCACTTGTAGACTATGAGGACGGTGATAAAGAAGCATGATGGCCATGCTTCTTTATCACCGTCCTCATAGTCTACAAGTGCGTGAAGTAGATAAATTCGTGCAACGTCAACATAAATAATATACATTGTCATGAAAATATTCTATTAAATTCTTTCAAATCCCCATATTTGATGATCTAATGAAAGGTAAAACATTCTATCAATAATATAGACCGAAGAAAGAGAGAACCTATGATGGTCCCTTGAGCTGTTTTATCTTTAATGTGCATATCCATCAATTTTTTGACACTTAATCATTATTTATGATAGAAGTGCTACACATTCAATAGATAAAATGTCAGAGAAAACTAATTTATGACAATAGTTTCGATAGTAATGCTATACATTCGATAGGGAGTCTGTTGGAGAAATAATGAAGGACTGTCACTCTTCCAACATTTTAAGTGTCACAAATAAAAACTTTTTGACAGAACCTTCAACATTAATGCCATATCACCAACGGGTATATCTATTAGAATTAAGTGGAAACTGTCGCTATTCCAACAGTTATAATGTCAGAAAAGATATCTTTTCGATAGTTAATAGGTCATTGTGTCAGAATTCCAATGGATAAACTATAGAAAATGCCATAATGAAGCTGTTGCTGAAATGCAAGTTTTCGACATGATATGGAGTCAGTATATTGACAAATATGTATTTTGTCACAATTTCCTATGCAAAAATGGTGACGAACCCATCTGTCAAAATGTCGACAAATTAGCGTTGCAATTCTGACAAATGGCCGTCGGAATTTGACCCCAAATGTAGTAGTAGTATAGACTAACTAATGAAAATACCTTTCTCTATTTGTTGCACATTTAATCCCAAAAAGTATTTGATAAGTCCAATCATGCTCATTTCAAACATGCTCTACATCTCCTTAGCAAATTTTGCACTAAGTTTGTTATTACCCCCAAAGATAATGTCATCAACAAATATAGCTACAAGTCCTAAACCTTCAGATGTCTCTCTGATAAATAAATTAGAATATGCTTCTCCTTTCTTGAATCAAATATTTGTTAGATATACATCAAGTCTCTCATACCAAGCTCTAGGGGCTTGCTCAAGTCCATAGAAAGCTTTCTTCAATCTACATACCATATCGAGCTTGTCTGATAAGGTGAATCCTTCTAGTTGCACAATGTATACTTCTTCTTTTAACTCTCCATTTAATAATGTTGACTTAGCATCCATTTGATAAAATTTGAAGTTTTTGAATGTTGAATAAGCTAGAAACAACTTAATAGATTCTAATCTGCTCACAGGTGAAAATGTTTCTGAATAATCAATAACTTCTATTTACGCATATCCCTTACATACTAACCTTGTTTTATTCCTTACTACTGTACCATCTTCATTCATCTTGTTTCTAAATATCCACTTTGTTCTAATCACATTCCTATCAGTAGGTCTTGGGACCAGTTCCCAAGTATCATGCTTGATAATCTGATCTAGTTCTTGTTTCATAGTATCATGCCAATCTAAATCATTACATGCATCTTCAACACTTAAAGGTTCTATCTGAGAATGTAAACATATCACTTCATTTCTCACTGAACTCTTTGCTTTTGATCTTGTTGTGACTATATTTCTTTGATCTCCAATGATGTCATCCTTAGAGTGATATCTAGATGTATACTTTGGAAATTTAGGTGATGCCGACTCATCTTCCTTCTGAGTTTCTTCTTCACTTGTTTCAGGGTCATTGGACATTACATTAATACTATCAAACATTTCTTCAATGATTGTCTCACTAGTGGAAGGAATGGGTTGCATAATCATGATATCTTTCTTGAACCATAAAATTTTCATCAATCTTAATATGAGCTCTTTCAATGATCTTTTTCAATCTCAAGTTAAAACATCTATAAGCTTTACTTTTATTAGAGTAACCAATAAAAATACCTTCATGACTTCTTGCATCAATCTTGCCTATTTCTTCTTCCATCTTGATGTAGCACTTTCTTCCAAAGACTTTGAAGTATTTCATTATGGGAACATTACCAAACCATAGCTCATAAGGTATCTTATTCGATCCAGGCCTCAATTGTATTCTATTGAGGGGCCAAACTATGCCCTTAAGTGGCAATGAAAAATTAGCAAATCAGGGTTAGTCAACTTGACGTGAAAATTTCAACTAGCTATGAACCTAATATCAAAAAGTTGTAAGAATAGAATCTATAGAAAATTGAATGTAGTTTCTAAACTACTAGGATTTTTTGAGAAAAAGTTAGTATGATTGGTGAAAAGTATAGATTTCAATGCAACAGTACAAAAATTTTAGGAAAAAAATAAGAAGTAGGTGTTTGTCTGACCACCTTAATCATAATCAAATGATAATATTTTATTATAAGATTTTATATATAAGTAGTAGACTCATGCCCAGATGTGACGCATATTTTTTTGTAATTTTATTCCAAAAAAACAATTAATTATGAATTTTTTGCTACAACATTTTCAGAATAAACCAACTCCCGTATCTAACCACCTTAACTCATTCAAAATTTTACAAAATTCAAAATTTTATTCTTTTTCCTTATAGTAGGCCAAGCATAGAATGTGACGCATTTTTTGGATTTCAAAAATGTTATACCGTCTGAAAGTTATAGTCATTTTTCAATTAGTATATAAATCAACACTTTAGAGGTAGCCTAATTAGAAACTAACTAATAATTACTTACCAAATTCAAAATTTGACAGCAATTATATCGATAGAAAGTTGATAATCTCCTTAAGATACCCTTTTCATTTTATCAAATTTGGATGAAAAAAAAGTCGTCAGCTACATTGTCAAAGTTTTGAACTGACATCGCCACTTTTTGGCCCCTCATGATCTTGCACATACCCTGATGGTATAGACTAATGTATTGACTGCGTCTCTTGAAAAGGTGTGTGCAACATTTCCTTCAATCATGATGGTGTACATTGTATCAAGGATGATCCTATTCCTTCTCTCTACAATCCTATTCTTCTGAGGGGTGCTAGGTGCACTTAATTGTCTCTCATTGCCATGTTCTTCACAATACTCATAGAATCTATCAGAGGTGAATTCTCCTCCTCTATCTGATCTTAGACACTTTATCTTTAGTCTAGATTCATTCTCAACCTTAGCTTTGAATATTTTGAACTTCTCAAATGCTTCTGACTTATCTTCCAAGAATGCAACCCACATCATTATAGAATAATCATCAATAAACAAAATGAAATACCTTTCACCATAGTATGATCTTGTTTGATTTGGTCCACATAGGTCTATATGAATCATATCCAACTTATTTTTTGGAGAATTATGCTTTCTCCTGAATGAATTCCTCACATGCTTTCCCATCACACATTCCCTGCAAATAGTATCAACTTGCTTTGGTATGCTAGGTAGATCTCTTATTGCCTTTACATTGCTTATCTTTACTATGTTATCAAAATTGATATGACATAGTCTTTTATGACATAGCCAACTATCATCTACTTTAGCAACAAAACCACTTGCTTCAAAATTAAGTTTAAAAATATCACCTTTAGTCTTTGAACCTGATGTAATCATTACACCATCCTTGCTGTTAATGATGCATTTGTTATCTTTGAACTCTAATCTATAACTTTTTTCAAGAAACTATCCAAAAATAAGAAGGTTATGTTACAAACCATCTACATAAAGAACATCATTAGTGTTGTTCTTTCCATCCAATGTAATAGCTCCTCTACCAATGATAGGTTTAGGAGTGTTGTCTCCAAATCTAATCATACCACCATTGTATTTGTCCAAATGGACAGATCTATCTTTATCACCTGTCATATGATGTGAACAACCACTATCTATAATCCAATCCGTCCCTATGTCTTCTTGTGAAATCAATGGTAGCTCTTATTCCTTTTTCTTATCTTCATGATCCATAATAGCAATGAATCCAATTTCATCTTCAACTGAATCATAATCAGAAACTCCATCACTAGCACAGTAACATTCTTTTATATACTTAGGCTTGTAGTTAGTTCTGAATTTCTTAACTCTTGTAGGACACTTGGATGCAAAGTGACCAATCTTATTACATGAGAAACATTTGAAAGGTAACTGACCTTCATACTTTCCTTTTCCTTTTCTTCCTTTCTTAGCAATTATATCAATAATATCAAGTATCTCTTTTTATTCATCTTCATGATCAAAATTACTAGAATTGTTTGAATATTTCTTACCATGGACTGATCCTTTGAAGGTTGTCTCACTTTTAGGTTCTATCTTTAATCTTGAAATCTCAAAAGCTACAATTTTTTTGATCAAGGTCTCCCTCTTGAAATTTTTTGTAAGCTGTATGGTCTCATTAAGGATGTTGATCTTGTTTTCGTACGCTGCTATAAGAGTAGTCATCAATTTATCCATAATGTCTTCCTCAGAGATCTCTCCACCATTATTCCTGATTCTAGCAACTGCTTCATTAATCCTTTGTTTGTAAGCTCTGATGTTTTCTTTAGGTAGCATCTCTAATGCATTGTATCTTTTCTTCCATGTCTTTCTACATACATTCTTTTCTTGTGTATCTCCTTCAAACATGTCTTCTAGGTGCTTCCATATCTTGTAGGCTGTGTCTACTTTCTTTAACTCTGAAAAATCACTATCAGATGAGGTGTTGATAAGTGCTTCTTTGGCTATTGCATTCTAATGGAACAAATCCTTTTTCTTTCTAGTAGCATAATCTTTTACAAGATCTTCTAGAGAGGGGATCTTAATATCTTTTAGAGCCACTTCAAAAAATATCAAAAGTAATGTACTGCAAATGAGTCACCATTTTGTTCTTCCAATCAAAATAGTTCTCTCCATCAAACTTAAGACTATCTTTTTTAAAGAATGCCATTTGATCAACCTCAAGCCATTAAAATTTCTCTCTGAGGCACTTGGCTCTGATACCAATTGTTAGGAATAGTTCCAAGAGATAACTGAGAGGGGGGGGGGGGTGGGTGAATCGGTTATCTACAAGCTTCAATTCTTTATCCAATTAAGTATACTTAAACTTAAAACATAAACAAAAAGAAAGAACACTTGAACACAACACCAATATTTTGGTTATGGGGAAAACTAAATAGGTAAAAACCCCGGTGGGAATTGACACCCACTAATAAACTGCACTAGTGTATAATGATCCTTGTTAGATGATCTTACAACCCTGTTAGGAGTTGATCTTTACAATGCAATAAGTATAGTGACCTGGTCAAAGGTTGGACTCTGTTAGGATTCTTTTATGATATTAGGGGTGAGGATGCACTGTCCAAGAGCTCTCTCCTCAAAGGGGTGAAGGTTGCAACCTTGTGAATAATAGATACACACTATATTTAGATCTTGGTGAACTATGAGGTAGACCTATTGTCTTGATCAGTTCCAATAAGTATCATATATTCTTTACTTGGCCACGTAGACCTTCTTCTGATGGCTCAACACTTCGCACTCTCTACTCTACTCTTCTCTTGTAACTCTGAACCATGACTTAGCAATCACAATGACTACCTATAAATATCTTCTCTCTGAATGATATAATCAAGTCAGCCTATTAGAACCACCTTGAAATTATATTAGAGAGACAATAACACTTTCCAATAATATTTCTATTGGCTCTACTAAGGATGCAACACAAATTGGGGCCTATCAAAATTAATAAGTGTAGACGCATGCTACATACTGTCAGATCTACCAACTTAACTGATACTTTCTCCTCAAGTTGAATTACATAGTGCACTCTTAATCAAACCTTCTTAACTCTTCTCTAATCACTAATCTAAGAATGCATACAAAAATGATAGGTGAAACTCCTGTACCAATATAATCTTTGTTGGCTCTTTTGGATAAACATGGGAAACTGCAACTGGTGAGTAGCAACTGCATAACTTCACTTCTACAACATATCAGACACTACATCCATGAATGGAGAAACACTAATATGTCTCCATCACATATCCAAAGTCGCAAGGCTCCATAATAACTATACAGACAATCACACACAGAATACTATCTGTAACTCTATCAGGAACACTACTGATGTAGGAGCATCCTGGGTGTAAGAGAAATCTTGAGTCACCCAAAAATATTTATGTTTTTGTATTCAATAAGGGCTATCTTGTTCAGAGCTGCTATTTATGGAAACTTGCTATTTTTAGTAAGTTAGTCATCTGATCTCAGAATGTTTTGATTTCTTCCTTGGAGGGTCATTTTGGTCATATCAGCCTCCCAGTAAAGTTTCATTGACAGATCAAGTCTACCCTTTTAGATATTGAAGATTTTTGGTATTGGCAATAGGGTACAAAAACTTTGAACTTAGTTTTGAAGGCTTTAGAGGCCTTGAATGAGGTCATAAATTTGGGTGACAGGCACTTGCACATGTTAAGCCTGTAGAGATCTTTGTGTCCTTTCTAGAATGGGGTTATAATAGTCAATTGGGTCAACTGACAATGACTTATGGTCTTCGAAAGTTGGGTCACCTGAAATGGCAGAAACATTTTCCTTCAAAATTTCTATTTGGGTTTCAAAAGTTATTTTGAGCTGACTTTGATGTAATAAATTGTAAAATAAAATAATTCTAAGTTTGGTCGGCCTTGTTGGCTAAAATTTTGGAACCTTCCCAGGTGGTGGAAAATTGCCTATATAAGGAAGGCTATAGCGTTGTCTTAGGCAGTTCGGGATAGTTTTGGGTAGTAGATCTGGGTATTGATTCAAGGCTTTGTCCTACATAATATTGTAAGGGAATGCCCATGTGGCTTTGCATATTGTAATTTTGAAAGTTTCTAATTCCACATTTGTGGAGATAATAAGAAGCCCATTTTCAGTTCTTGCATATTGTTGTTGTTTCTCTATTTCAGTTATGTGTTTGTGGTATTAAGGGGAGCACCCTTTATCAAGTGGTATCAGAGAAGGAGTTCCTAAGTGTGTAAATAGATTTTTGATTGTGAGAAAGTTTGCACCAGGACCGTGGGTTAGGGTTTCTATGTAAACGAATCACCGATTGTGAGGTAGTTTGCACTAGGACCGTGGGTTAGGGTTTCTGTGTAAATAGATCACTGACTATGAGGTAGTTTTCACCAGGACTATGGTTAGGGTTTTAGCAAGCAGTGTGAAAATGCCTCCATTAAGGGAATGTGGCAGAAGAGCTGGTGTTGTGACACCTGAGGTTAGGGAACTACAGAGACAAGTGTGAGCATTGCAAGAGGAGATTCATAGAGGAATGAATCTTAATGTCAGAGATGAAAGCAAGGATGAAGTCGAAGAAGAAGATCAAGAAGGAGAAGTCAAAGTTGTGAACCAGGAGGAAGAAATACTTTTCTTAGCCATCTCAAAGATCGGGAAAAGACCTAAGATTGAGGTTCTGACATTTTCTGGAAATCTTAACCTAGAAGAGTTGATCGACTAGATCAATGAATGTGAAGAATATTTTGAGTATGAAAATATTGAGGATCTTGATAGGGTCAAATTCATGAAGGCCAGACTGAAAGTTCATGCAAAGATCTAGTGGCAAGAGATTCAATTGGAGTGAAATAGAAAAGGGAAAGAGAAAATCACAAGATGGGATCGAATGGTAGATAAATTGAAGTGACAGTTCATTCCTGTTGATTATGAGCTTGACCAACTAATGAAAATGCAAAGTTTGAAGCAAGCAGGAAGATCTGTTCATGAGTATATAGAGGAGTTCTATCAAATCCTCATCAGAATAGGACATGTAGAAGTTGATAAGGAGAAATTTTCCCATTACCTTAATGGGTTGAGGCCGAGCATTCAGGAGGAGTTGAATCTGGTTCGAATGAATAGTATTGAAGAGGCATACCAATTTTCCCTAAAAGTAGAAGAAATGTTGAACAAGAAGTTTGAGAGCAGAAAAAGCGGAAGAGGTCATGATGGAAGATCTAGTGGATGGTCATATGAAGATCAAAATGAAAATCCAAAAAAGAAGGATGATGCCTGTAACAGTCAAAATAAGAGAGGATATGATTTCAATCATTTCCATGATCAGAATAATAGAGATCAGAGAGGAAGATGAAGAGGATGAGGATCTTGAAGAGGAGGCTTCTGTGGAACATGTTTTCACTGTGGAGAAGAAGGTCATAGGGTATTTGAATGTCCTCAGTGCCAAGGAAGGATAGATAGGAGGAATGAAGGCCAGGCTAGAGTTGCACATATAGATGAAGATGCTAGATCATTAAATTTGTAGTGCTAAAAGAGGAGAAATGTTGATCAACAGAAGAGTCCTACTGAGTGGTGAAAATGAACCTGAGAAAAGGAGGAGCCTATTTCACACCAGGTGCAAGTGTGAGGTTAAGTGTTGTGATGTGATTATTGATAGTGGTAGTACTAATAATTTGGTGTTAGAAGAGATGGTCACAAAGTTGAAGCTCAAGAGGTAGAAACATCCACATCCATATCAAGTTTCTTGGGTGCAAGATGACCACAAGGTCATGATCAGTGAACAGTGCCTAGTAAAGTTCAAGATTGGTGGATACTATGATGAGGTACTATGTGATATCATATCTATGGATGCATGTCATATGTTGTTGGGTAGACCTTGGCAATTTGATAGATGTGATGTACATGACGGTCATGCAAATACCTATTCCCTAACAAAGGATGGAGTGTGACATAAGCTAAAACCATTGAAGGAAATAGAAGAAAAGGTATGTGGTAATGCAATGTAAGGAAACTCAGGTGCGGAAATAGCTTCCTACACTAATCTCTAAAGGAAAGTATTGTTCAAATTTTTTTAAATCCTTACAATTTTAGATTCGTTAACTACTTTAACAATGATATTGCAGCCATATACCATGCATACAAAAAATAGAGAATGACACAATGATTTACCCTGGGGAAACCTTTCAGTAAAAACTCCAGCACTCCAAAACTTGCACAGTGTATTAATCAAAACTATTACAGTTTACAATATACTTGCAATGCAAGTTCTTTTAGAAGATTTTTCCAACTCTTGAAGACAAATCATGGCAGCATAAAATGTTTCAACAATACACTTACTTCTTCTATCTTTGCAACCCTAAAAATGCTTATATCATGTGCTTCCCTTTTTAGGGCAACTTCCAAAGATAGCCGTATTAGGGTTTTACCATTCTCCAAGAAAATAGGAACCCAAACCCCATGATTGGGGAAGAGTGTATAGTACTCAATTTTATCAGTTGCCACATGTCTTCACCTATCATTGAATCTTCTAGACATAGCTCTTATGTGTCATAAGAATCATTCATAACTGTTCTAGCCATGATCTCCTTACACACAATTCAAGATGCTGACACATCAAGTGGAGTGACACATCAACATGCCAACTAGACATGTACACTCACACTTAATTACATTATTTGCAAGAAATACATTTTACAAAACAAATAATAAGAATAGGAATTATCCAAGGTTGAGACACCTTATTCCTAACATGCAAGAATAACTTTTGTTAATAGAGGAAATTTCTTAGATGGTATGCGGCATGAGCATATGTTTTTTACCTTAATTCCAAAGGCAGGGAAAGAGGAAGTAGAAGATGTACCTATAGAAGTTGCATAATTATTGAATGAGTTTTAGGATATTGTATTCAATAATGTGACTAATGGATTAACACTAGTAAGAAAGATCAGTGATTAGATTGACTTGATTCCAGGAGCTAGTTTTCCAAATAAGGCAGCACATAGAATGACACTAGCAGAAAGTGAAGAGTTGAAGATAGATTTGAAGTTTATTTCATCACATCATCCACATATTGTATATGGGAGTAGTCCTAGAAATGCATATGAGTTGAGAAAGATAGATAAAGGAGAAATAAGTAGTGCTGAAGCTGAGGATTTTATAGAACATTTGAAGAACATCCATGAGGAGGTGAGGAAGCAAATTTCCAAAATGAATGCACAGTATAAGGCTAAGGTAGATGAGAAAAGGAGGCATAAGGAATTTTAGGTTGGAGATGAAGTCATGGTTCATTTGCGAAAGGAGCGATTTTCAGTTGGTACATATAACAAGTTGAAAATGAAGAAGTTTGGTCCATGTAAGATACTGAAGAAGCATGATTCAAGAAATGCATATGAGGTCAAGTTGCCTATTGAGCTAAATATTTCACTAGTATTTAACATTTTAGATCTGACAGAGTATCATGAAGGATGTGTTGAAGATGAGGTTATAGCAACATAGTGGAATATTCTAGCAACCAGTTTAGATATCAAGGAGATTGAAGACATATTGGATAGTCGTATTGGCAGAAGCACAAGGAATAGGACATATGAAGAGTATTTTGTCAAATGGAAAGGATGGCTTGTTGAAGATTCATCATGGCTAATGAAGGAGGAGGTTAACTGCCTTGGTTTTCCTCTGCACACTTGAGTCATGACAGGGTCACTTCTCAAATTAGCCCAGGTGTCTGATGGAGGAGCATCCTTGATGTAAGCAATCTTGCATCACCCAAAAATATTTCTATTTTTGTATTCAATAAGGGCTATCTTGTGCAGAGCTACTATTTATGGAAACTTGCTATTTTTAGTGAGTTAGTCATCTGATCTTGACATGTTTCGATTTCTTCCCTGGAGGTTCATTTTGGTCATATTATCCTGCTAGTAGAGTTTCATTGATAGATCATGTCTAGCTTTCTAGATATTGAAGATTTTTGGCATTGGCAACAAGGTACAGAAACTTTGAACTCAGTTTTGAATTCTTTAGAGGCCTCGGATGGGGTTGAAAATTTGGGTGATAGGTGCTTGCGCAAATCAAGCCTTTAGAGTACTTCGTGGCCTTTCCAGAATGAGGTTATAATAGTCAATTGGGTCAATTGGCGATGACTTATGATCTTCAGAAGTTGGGTCACCTAAAATGGTGAAAAATGGTTTTCCTTCAAAATTTCTATTTGGGTTTCAAAAGTTATTTTGAGCTGACTTTGATGTAATAAATTGTAAAATAAAATAATTCTAAGTTTGGTCGGCCTTGTTGGCTAAAATTTTGGAACCTTCCTAGGCAGTGGAAAATTGTCTATATAAGGAAGGTTGTAGTGTTGTCTTAGGCAGTTCAGGATAGTTTTGGGTAGTAGATCTGGTTATTGATTCGAGGCTTTTTCCTACATAATATTGTAAGAGAATGCCCATGTGGCTTTGCATATTGTAATTCTGAAAGTTTTTAATTCCACATTTGTGGAGATAATAAGAAGCCCATTTTTTATTCTTGCATATTATTGTTGTTTCTCTGTTTCAGTTATGTGTTTGTGGTATTAAGGGGAGCACCCTTCATCAACTACTAACACAAGTTGTGATATAACTATCTATATAAACAATTAACCTATGCATCCATGATATCATGCTAATAACATGTCCATGCTACATATACTCAAAGCTTACTACATAAGTCTTCTACGCATGCTTCTTATCATATTTTTTCACCAATGACAAACATACAATTAGCACTAGCTTGCTGGAAAATCTCCAACATTTGTACCTTTCTTGACTTGTTATTAGTTCAGGGTATAGATAGTTGTACTTATAGCTTCCCTCTAGTACTTTTTATGTAGCATTTTTCTCTATCATTAGTATTCTAGCACAATCTAAGATTGATCTATTCCTTCTTTCAGCTAGACCATTATATGCAGGATTCCTTGGTGTAGACATTTGTATCTTAATTCCTCTATCATTGTAGAATGTGTTGAATTTATCAGATATGAACTCACCTCCTTTGTCAGGTCTCAGACATTTCAAACTCTTACATATTTCTTTTTCAACCCTTTCCAAATACCACTTAAACAACTAAAAGGCATCAAATTTTTCTTTAATAAACATCACAGTCATCATTCTAGAGAAATCATCAATAGATAAAATAAAATACGTGTCACAATAGTAGCTTTGCACTCTAATAGGTCCACAAATGTCAATATGAACTAATTCCAAAATATCATTAGAATTATAGGTTTTTCTCTTGAAACTAGACTTTGTCATTTTTCCCAATTGACATTGCTTACACATCACATCAATAGGTTTCTTAATCTTGGTAACCCTATTAGTCTTTTCATCTTATTGATGCTTACCAAATTATCAAAGTTTACATGACACAATCTCTTATGCCACAAACATATATTATCAAATTTTGTAAACAAACATGTCTCATTAGATAGGTCTAGATAGAACAAGTTACCTCTTGTCTATTCTCCAATTCCAATTAGTTCACCAGTAGCATTAAAGATCTTATCCTTTTTGAGATGGAATTTAACTTGGTATCCAAAACTATTCAATTGTGCAATAGTCAACAAGTTATAGTTAAATCCTTTAACCCAGTAACCATTATCACATCTGATCTTATTAGTAAATCTTATTGATCCTTTAACTTTCACAAAATAAAGAACATTTTGAGGATAAAGAAAAATTTAGTTATGAAGATCTATAAATGACAAAATTCAAGGTTGATTGGATGATGAAGAATGGAAGCATTTCAAGGTACAAGTTCCAAGGAAGGCTAAAGAGGCAAAATCAACGATGGAGATTAAGAGGCAAAATATATGGCTAAAAATAAAATGGTTTATCATGTCTATATAAGGAGACAAGAAATTTAAAAAGAGACAATTTCATGAGGAGAAGATTGAATTCATGTGAATCTGGTCAGATAGGTTGAAGTAAGAATCAAGTGATTCCGCAGATAACACTGAGTGTCAAAAGGAGATTAACCAAGCATAACAGAGTTACAGGAGGAAGGAAATTGAAGAGATTATGATGAACATAGTGATATTGATCTTAGCATTGATCTAAAAATAAGCAAAGGAAGTTGCATTTTAATCAAGTCATATACTATTTGTTTCTAACAATTGCTACATAAAAAATCTCTTAAGCGAGTGGACTTAACAATTTTCTTCTATTTACATACTATGAATGTTACTTGTTTTCTTGTTGACCTAAGTGAATGTATGGTCATAGAGAACTATTAGTGATAAATCCTCTAACAAGGTCACACCTTACTGTTTGTTTTGTAACCTTTAACAAGGCTAGATCTTAACCGAACTCACTTTAGAAGAGTGAAAATATTTTTTGGTACTAGTCCCAGGTTGTTTTTCTCTTAATAGGCTTTCCACGTTAAAAATCAAATTGTTAAATGTGTATGCATGTGATGTTTTTTTATTTTACTTTACACATTACACTAATTGGTTTGATTGATATATACTAGATAATTTATCTGACAGTCAGTTACTAAATCAGAAAAGCACACACAAGTGTTGATCAAGTTGTTTAAGTTTATTTGTTTGAAATTGGTTTTATACATCAGTGGAGGAATTTGGGACTGTAGGATATTTGGACTTAACTGATTCACCCACCTCACAATTATCTAATAATAATAAGAAAGTTCAAGGTCATCATTTTGAGATTAGAGATGTGGTCCTCGAGATGAACTATAAAACTCATCGGCAAAGAGAAAATCCTAGAAAATTTGAACCAAACTGGGAAGGACCCTACATTGTCACTGCAACATATGGGTTTGGAGTCTACCATCTTGTAATGTTGGAGGGAGAACCATTGGAAAAAAGTTGGAGTCTACCTCTACAAGTACTATATATGACCCTAGAAGAAAATAAAAAAGTTGGAAAAAATTCTAAACAAATAGAAAAAAATTAAAAATTTTAAAAAAAGAGAAAAAGGGAAAAAAATAGTTACCTTAATAAAAAACAGAAAAATGGGCATCTTGGAAACACAAAAAATGAAATAAAGATAAAATTTTCATCCAAAAGTGAAAACTTGGGAAATAGGTGCTTTGGACAAGTAACATGGTTAAAACTTGGAAAATAAGTGCCACGAGACTAAGTTGTTACTCCAATATCTATCTTGACTCTATCTAATGTTTACATGTGTTTCTTGATCATATCCTTCTCCATGATTCAACCCTAGTGCCCCTTCAAATACTATAATCAGTTGATATTCCTTCTCATTTCCCTTGACGTAACTAGCCTATATGAATCTCATCATTGGTCTTTATATATAGTCTGCACTTTGTCTGAGAGTATATTCTTTGAATTTAAATTTGAACTAAGGGAAAGTCCCCGCACATAGTTGACCATGGCATTACTTGCTTTAGTGGATTGGAGATAATAATATGTAAATATTAAAGTCCTAAAATATCCTAAACATCCAAATAAAGACCTAAAAATATATTTTTTAAAAGACCTTAAAAAAGTTCGAAGACATCATATAATAACTTGAAGAAAGATGAAAAAATGAAATACAAAGTTGAAAATATATCTAAATCAAATACGATGCTCAAAAAACCCTAAAAATGACAACATATCCTAAAATATTAGTAAAATGCAAAAAAATGTCCTTAAAAAATCACTAAAAATAATAGAAAGTTGTAAAAAAGCATTTAAAAATTGTTAAATGTCTTGAAAAAATCCTAAAAATTTCAAAACATCCTGAAAAAAAAAACCAAAATAAAATATGGTCAAAACTCTAAAACTTGAGAAACCCCTAAAAAATACATTGCAATAAACTTGTACATAATGTTTCATGCTTTCAATCATATATCTCCTTTTAGTGATAACAAAAACAAATGAAGACTTAGACTCACAACTCAAAATGACATGCTTAAAATGAAATCATGCTTTAATGTACAATCTGAATCATTTGAACCAACACTCAGACTAATTAGACTTGATGAATCTTTCAAAATCTTTACATTGTCCTTATCGATCCTTCAATTAATCATTGCAAAAATTTCACATCTCAAATGAACTACAAAATAGCTAACAATAAGATCCTAATGGTTGTTGGCTCACATGTCTTGGGGAGTATTTTTTTCTTTTTATTGATTTTTATTTGATCATGTTCCTATGCTACTCGATGATATGAATGAATTACGAGAGTTGTTGAGATGGTTCATGATAAAAAAAAATGTTTTGTTTTCTTCCTATTGGATGTTCTCATGAAATTCTAGGACATGTACACCATATTCTTTAGGACGGATAAGATCATCCCTTGTCTGCAATATTTTATCTTTTACACAAAAAGGATTTATTTATCACTGTGGCTCTCCATGCCATGATGTGCTATATTTGTTTTCCATTTTAAAAATAAATCTCTTATGACATAAATGTTAGATTGATTTCATAATAATTGAGAGGGGGGGTTAATCAGTTATCCTTAGGTCCAGATGTACTAATTCAACTTTTAAACACTTCAAAAAACATAGATCTACTCAACAGTCTACTCGGTCTCTATAATGTATAACCAGTAACACAAACTTACAGTCCACTATCCAAAACTAATTAACATCCAGAATATGAAACACTTAATAGTAAAACATGTCAAATAAAATTCACACAAGTATGAAACCAAGATTTAATGTGGAAACCCAATTTAGGAAAAACCACAAGTAACATGCTACCAATTTTTAGTCTTCTGAAGTGAGCTTTGTGAGGAGCTGACCCTATTAAAGGGTATAATGCATACTATTAGGTATGACCCTATTAAATAATTTAATCACCTTGTTAGGAGTGGCCTTGTTAGATGAATTAAGAATATTCCATTAGAATGTCACCTTGATTACAGGATTTACCGATGACTGTTAGGTTAACCTTGACTAAAGGATTTAAACTAATACAATGGTTAGAAAGTAATAGTAGGTTTGATATGATACATACAACTCACTTTGTAAATATAGATCCAATGTAGCTCATGCATTGATCCTCTGATTGGCCTTCATTATCTTCTCCATCTCTGATCTTCTTGGAAACCCATCAAGAAATCACCTCTTCAAAACTCTTTACAACTCTTCTTAGCATTCTTCTTAGGTTTGGTAATCAACTGAATCATCAACTTGCATAACCCATAATTAGGTTATCCTTATACCTCCTTAACTACGTAAGTTTATCTTTTTCTAGTTAAACATCACTGTAGATCTTAGGTTTTGATCAGATTCATCAAATCCTTCCAACATTTCATTCTCTGTCCAACTTCTGATACTCAGTCATTTAAGATGCCCAATCGAAACTATATTTGATAGAATTATACTAGCACTCGGTCAACACTAGCATCCCTCAAATTATACTTTAAGTTCCTTAATCTTCTTAACTTTCTCTCAATCAAGCCTATGCTTTTAGTTTTCCTTTCCTCATCTCTTCTATGCTTCAATTCAATTGTCTTCTTCACTTAGTATTATGGATAAAAAACATATTGTCTTGTGAATGTGCCAACTAATGAAGTTCCCATTTTAGTTTCTCATAAATCAACCTTTTCACTAGGTCTTCTTGTTATCTCCTCTTTTCAAATCCTCTTCATCAATCAAATGATATGGCACCCTACTAGATAGAAACTATCTCACCAATTAAGGTTTAACATCAGTGACAATATAACAATTATTTCAATTATAGCTTCCAACAATCTTCCTCTTTGGCATTGATGGGAGCACCATATACTTAAGTTACCATACAGTCCAAATAATAATATACATTGAAACACCTTCTGTCAACTCCTTTTGTGTTCTATTAACATATCTTCATTAATATCCTTAGTTTCATTTTGATTCTATGGTCCAATAATCCTCCTAATCTCATGTTTTAATTTCAATCTGATTCTCATCCATGCAGCTCTGATATGAAAATATCATCTCCGTCTTTGATATATATCTCTTTGTTCCTTCAACTATTTATGAACTTACTAATCATATAATCTATTCCTCTTATATCTAATCTCTCCCTCTTTGTTCTTTCATCTACTCATGGTAACTTTTATTGAATCTGTCCCTCTTTGACAACAATGCCAAAGACATTTTCAACTTTCTCATTCATCTTCACCATGTAGATATCTTCATGTCATCTTTATGAACTATATGCTCCTTCTGTCATCTTGCTTATGACCAATCAACATTTTGTGCTTAACTCTGTACAACTTTAGGCATCTCATCAAGTGCGACCTCCTTGCATCAATTTGTCATATATTTTGATCAATACATTTCATGCAACACTCCATTTGTTTTAGGTAGCCTTAGCTAGGGGTATCACCCGTAATTTACCTGTTAAATACTCATGTTCATCCTCATGTAAATCTTTAGTGAATATATTATCTAATTACTCCTTTGTACTCACATATTCCAATCTTACTTCTTTGTCTTGAACTAGCTCTCTCAAGTAATGATACTTGATAGAAATATGCTTGGTCTTAGTGTGCATCATAGGGTTCTATGATATATTAATAGCATGTGTTTTATCACATAAAATAACAATTGGCTTAGTGATCTCTTCCTTCATAAATCTCCACAATTGTTGGTGTTCTTCAGGTTCATCTAGAAAATTCACTTCAGGTTCTTTTTGTATCTCTACTTCCTCTTCTGATTGTTGAGCAATTACCTCCTCACGCTTTCCATCTCCTTGTTGTAACTCGGCAATTGCATTTTTTTTCTCGTCATCCTTGTTCTCTAGTTTAGGTAAATTGAAGGGCTCTCCTTCGTTCATGTATACAAATTATCTTTAATCTTTAGGTTCTTGGTTGCATTCAACTTCATTCTTTCCTACATATTAATCAACTCTCACATTTTCACTTTCCACAACTTTTTCAGTGTTAGAATTCAAACACTTACAATATTTTCTCTTACTGAAATAACCTAGGAATATGCATTCATCACTTTTATCATCAAGTTTTCCATTTCTATTGTCCTTCAGTATATAACATTTTCTTCCAAAGACTTTAAATTATTTCACATTACGTGCATAACCATACCATAACTCAAAAGGTGTAGCATTTGTACCTTTCTTGACTTGTACTCAATTCAAGGCATAGATAGTTGTACTTATAGCTTCTCTCTATTACCTTTTGTTAAACATTTTTCTCTATCATTAGTATTCTAGCACAATCCAAGATTGATCTATTCCTTCTTTCAGCTATACCATTCTATGGAGGAGTCCTTGGTGCAGACATATGTATCTTAATTCCTCTATTATTGTAGAATGTTTTTAACTTATTAGATGTGAACTCACCTCCTCTATCAGATCTTAGACATTTCAAACTCTAACCTATTTATTTTTCAACCCTTTCCAAATACCACTTAAACAACTAATAGGCATCAAATTTTTCTTTAAGAAACATCATAGTCATCATTCTAGAGTAATCATCAACAAATAAAATAAAATACTTGTCACCACAATAGGTTTGCACTCTAATAGGTCCACAAAGTTTAATATGAACCAATACCAAAATATTATTAGAATTATACATTTTTCTCTTGAAACTAGACTTTGTCAGTTTGCCCAATTGGTATTTCTTACACATCACATCATTAGGTTTCTTCAATCTTTGTAACCCTCTTAGTATTTTAATCTTATTGATGCTTACCAAATTATCAAAGTTTACATGACATAATCTCTTATGCCACAACCATATATCATCAAAGTTTGCAGAAAAATATGTCTCATTAGATAGGTGTAGATAGAACAAGTTACCTCTTGTCTGTTCTCCACTTCCAATTAGTTCACTAGTAGCATCAAAGATCTTAGCCTTTTTGAGATGGAATTCAACTCAATATGCAGAACTATTCAACTATTCAATAGTCAACAAGTTATAGTTAAGTCCTTTTACCCAATAAGCATTATCACATCTTATCTAATCAGTCAATCTTATTGATCCTTTACCTTTCACAAAACATGGTGTATCATTACCAAACATACCAAAACTTCCTTTGTAATGATCTAAGGTTTCAAAGTAACTTTTATCACTAGTCATATGATGGGAGAAACAACTATCAATTGTCCATCTATCACCTTTACTCACATATGAAAGAAGTGCACTTTTCTTATCTTCATCAGAATCATCTTTCTTGGCAACATAAACAACTTCTACATCATGATCATCAGACTCACTATCAGTTTCTTCTTTAGCAATATAACAAGATTTCTTAATTTTTTTCTTGTAGTCCTTGTACCTTCTATAGTATCGGTCATCCTTTTTTTATTTGTACTTTCTTTCTCTCCTTTCATCCTTTTCATCCCTATCATGACATCTTGCAGCAATATGACCAACTTTGTTACATGAAAAATAGATTATAGGAAGTTTACCTTTGAATTTTCCTTTTACTCTAGGTAGTCTTCTAGCCATTAGTACCTCAAGCTCATCAAGGTCATCATCAGAGGTTTCACTATCACTATTCACATACCTTTCTTTTCCTTTCTTAGACTTATGAAGAACCAATTGAGTTTTGAATACATATTCAATAGTAGGAGAGGTGAAATTATAAAAATTTGATAATTTAAAAGTAGTAAGTCTACCAACCAAACCTTTGAAAGTTAAATTGTCACCAAGACAACATCTCAGTTCTTGTATTGTAGATACTCTAATAGTACAAATAGGAAGTAGGGTTCTCAATACCTTGCTAATAATAGTTTCATCATCAATCTTTCCATTATCTCCTCTAATAGCATTCATAACCTCTTTAACCTGACCAAATTCTTGTACAATAGTCTCACCTTCTAACATTATCATTTCATCAAACTTACCTCTCAAGCTTTTGGACTTGGCTCTTTGTACATTTGCATCTCCACCATAGATATGTATCAGTGTGTCCCACATTTTCTTCATAGTGGTACAATCCTTTATATCTTCAAATTCAAGATAACTTAGGGCTTGATTATGTTCTCATTTTTCCTTCATCTCCTAGGATGTCAAAGGTATAGGTGCACTATAATGTAGTCTTTTTCCACATAGTATTTTTCTTAATCTCCAATTCCATCTAGGTCTATCTTCATCAAACTTTTCCATGCAAGGAAGATCTCCTTGTTCAACTTTGGTACCTCCTATTCCTACGGTAGACACCTAAAAATCCTTTAGAAAATAAAGTATTTTTATTTTCTTAAAAACCCCTGATGACATCATCATTTATTAATTAATTAATTTATTAATTAATTTATTTATTTTTATGTCATTAAATCCCTTTATCTTAATTAAAAATATTTAATTAAGAAATCCTTCCCCAAAATGTTTAAATCTTATTTAAACATTATCTCCTTATTTATTAATTATTTAATTAATAAATTGACCAAAAATCCCAAAATAAATTATTTATTTATTTTTTGCCCAAAACCTGGCCAATTTCCTTAAGACCGCTAACCTCTTCTAGAATCTTCTAATCTTTCTTTAATTTTGATTAAAGACTAATCCCATCATTTCCTAACCCTAATCCCAACTCAAAATATTTAATTAAGATTAAATATTTAATACTCATATTTATTTAATTCATTTTTAATAAATATTCTCAAACCTAAACCATGGAAATAAATAAAACTTTATCTATTTCCTAAAAATTCATATTTAACTTAAGGAAGTTCTAGACTCTTCTAGAAAGTCTTTATTCTTGTCCCCCTCATCCTAATCCTAATCCTAATCCCCCCCCAATCTTGTCACATTCCCTAACCAAGGTTAGCCAACTCCTAAGCTTAACCTAGAGTCAACAAACTTCTAGAAACTTTTCTTACATGCATTAAATGCATTTAAAGCCTCCTTATCCATCTTACATGCATTTATGATGCATTTAAGAAGCCCCTCACCCCTTTCTTTCACCCTTTGACCTTAGGCACATTTCCCAAATTGTGCACATCCCTCCCATCTTTCAACCCAATGCCCTTGTGACACTTGTCACAAGGAGGTGGCCCTGAACTAGCACAATCCATGTGCTCCCCTTTGAATGAATCCTTGCCTCTCTTAAGGATTTTGGTCCTGGCCACTCATTCCTCTTTCCCAAAAGCCTATAAATACTCCTCATTTCCAAGAGAAAATCATCCATTCACCTTTTCACCATTGATTTCAAGCATTGTTATCATGCCAATTTAGCTCTAGACTTAGCATAATCATCCTAATTTAGCTTACTTTCAAGCACTTTAGTTCATCTTAATATAGAACTAATGGATTAACATAGTTTACTTCTTGTTTATGCATCATATCACATCTACTTTAAGCTTAAAAATCTACTTAATCATTCTTAGTTACATAATCTTGAGTTCTTGAGGCCTTAGGGGCAATTTTGGGTGTTCTACCCAATATTGTGCCATTTATGGGGTTTTCATGAAGCTTAAATCCTCCAAATCTGCATTAGGAAAATGCTCCAAGTGCTTTGAGAGCATACCCACATTTCCTTAAATGAGAAAATCAAACAATGCATGGGCGCATCTATTTTAGCTCAATCTGAGGTGGCTTAGTTTAGAGTTTCTTTGTTTTGGATTTATCTCATGCTAGGTTAAAATATAATGTTTGTTTGGCTTGAGTCTTTTCAAAATAGGTATCCTCGAAAGCCTAGTCTACATTATGGCACACCTAGTGGGACCCAAAACCACAATCACTTGATTATATCATACTTTGTATTCTCCTATTTGCAGGAAACAGGTGAAATGTCACCTACACATAGTTCAGTTAGGCCTACAAAGAGTTTGATGATGCCTACAAGCTCTGTATCGATGCCTATTTTCTGAAGATTTTTGTCTCAATAACTTCTATTCTATCTCAAACTTCTTTTATGTCTCCTGTAACAAAACTGCTCACGGCTATGAGATAAACATTCATGCCTATGAGATAAATGTTCATGCCTGTAACCAT
The DNA here is from genome assembly GCA_027943335.1 of Chamaecyparis obtusa. Lineage (NCBI taxonomy): Eukaryota > Viridiplantae > Streptophyta > Pinopsida > Cupressales > Cupressaceae > Chamaecyparis > Chamaecyparis obtusa. Next base: position 49,842 of record BSBK01013033.1, on the reverse strand, counting down.
TTCACTCTCACCTCTACACTTTTCACTCTCGCCTATGTATGTTTCACTCTCACCTCTGCACTTTTCACTCTCGCCTATGCATGTTTTAGTCTCACCTATGCATGTTTCAATCTCGCCTATACATGTTTCAGTCTCACCTATGCATGTTTTAGTCTTGCCTATGCATGTTTTAGTCTCGCCTATGCATGTTTCAGCCTTGCCTATGCATGTTTTAGTCTTGCCTGTGCATGTTTTAGTCTCACCTATGCATGTTTTAGCCTTGCCTATGCATGTTTCAGTCTCGCATGTGCATGTTTCAGTCTCGCTTGTGCATATTTCATTATCACCTGTAAATCTTCCTCTGTCGCCCAAAAAACATTTCTGCATCATGTAGAAAACATTTCTCTACCACCTGGAATCATTTCTCTATCGCCTGGGCATTTTTCTCTGTCACCTATAAGCATTTAACTATCGTTGATCAATTTTTTGGTGTCACTTGTGCATTTTCCAGCGTCGCGTATTAGCTGGACAATGTCACTGTCGACTATGTTTTTTGCCTTAATTTGTTCTCAGATTCATAAAAAGCAAAAGTCAAAACAAATTTTGAATGAAACTAAGGGAAAGAACTTAGGTCCTAAAGTGTCATTATCATTTTGAAAATCTAACACAATCTTGAATGATCTAAATTGGAAAGAAAAGCATCCCTATTCCTTCTTCTTTGAATTTTAGTTCAAACAAACTCAATCTTGAATGATCTAAGGATAAAATGAAGCTCTTTTCAAAGTTCCTAAATCAACACGCAAATCTCAATCTTGAATGTTCAAAGGAAAGAACTTGCAATTGCTCAAATCGCTTACTTTTTGGAGAAAGAACAAATCAAACTCTAAACACTTGTGTCTTCAAAGTTCACACACACTTAATTCAATTTGGGATAAGAACAACTTGCTTGATGTGCATTTAGGACTTTTTCAATTCTTGCAAAATCCTTGTTAAAGTAAGCAACGTAGAACATTTGAACTTGGACAAGTTTACTTATTTTACTTTTAGCGAGGCCCATCCAGGGAGAAAAACACTTCCTCCTCAGAGAATGACCTCAAACTAGTATCCCCCCCAGCCAGTATATAAATAAAGTGAAGGCAAAAAGTAATCACTTATATCTCCTAATCCATGGGCATTTTGTGCCAAATGCAAATGTCTGGGGATGGTAAATATTCCTCCCCCAACATTGTTGGCTAGGCTCTTAAGTGAGTCACGGGCGGTCAGCATAACTAGGTATGGAGACTCTACGGAACCACTACAAACCTAATAAAATAGAGGCTACCCTATCCACATCTGAAGGTATCAAAATCCTTGTGCAAGGACCGATCCAAGGGGTTTACCAGATCACCTCAAGATTACTCACCATTTGTATTCCCTTTTAGGGGGTACCAAGCTGTGGGCAAGGATTTTGATACACACCTTCCTTAGGTAGATCTTCTTGAAGTGCTTGAGAGTCAAAAGTTCCATGAAAATACTTGTTGGAACATACACTTTTCAAAGCTTTATCAGAGTCAGTTATCATGTTTGTGTCCCGCAAGGTTGCTTTATCCCTTGTGGAGATTGCTTATCTAAAAATGTTTGTTGAAATCTATCCTTTGCCATTGGAAAAATATCAAACTGATCTACAACTTGGTTCAAGATATTCAGAACAACCATGCCAGTCTGAATCCTCCCAAAATCTAGAAAATTTACAAAGCTTTTAGAAAGTCAAATCATGGTCTTCTAGTCATATTCAATCCAGTCTTGTCATCCTTTCCTCCTATCTTAAGTTAGCAGAGTCATCTTGGTCATCCCCCATCCCCTTGTCTGTCTTCCTCTAGAGTCAGTCATCTTCCAATCTTGAGCCAAATCCAATCCTAGTCTGGTCCTATCCTTCATTCCAATCTGAGTCTTAGTCTTCCAATCCATCTTCATCTTTCATTCCTATACAACTCATCCACAAGTCAGCATGTCTCAAATTTATTATGATGAGTTTGGTTATTATGTCTCTCCCCTCAATCCATCCTATCCCAAAGATGATGAAAGCCTTGTAGATCACGATGTGTATTTTGAAAATCTTAGCAAGTTTTCTCCAAACATCCCCTAGCATCCAATCATTCCTCCAAAATATCCTATCATGCCTTCACGCTTATCCACTAGCACTCCCTTTCATGTCCTTGGCAAGGAAAATCCATTATCTTATCCATCCACAACTTATCCCTATCTTAAATCTACACATGCATCCATCATACCTCCATCTCCTACTATGGTCATATCCCAATCACCACCATCCCCTCGAAACACCTCATGCTACTTCCCTTATCTAAAAACTCCATCCACTTATCCTCCAAAACCCTTTCAAAACCAAAAACCAAGTCTTCCAATCCTTTTCCCCAATCCTCCATCCTATCTCAATCCACCATCTTATATCCCAAATGACATTTCCAAAACTCCCCTCCCACAAGTAAAGTGCATCCTTCAAACCACTTCATATCCTGTACCTCGATCCATCACCTCTACTTCTTCAGCACCATCATCCCCTCAAATAGGTTCACCATCTTCCACCCCTTCATTGTGTTAGGACTATCCTAGCTCTCCATCTCCTCCATCTTCTAATCCTTTTTCACCATGAAAGTCTCCAAGGAGTTTCACAAGGAAGCCAACAACAAATACCACTCCTAGAGTTGAAGAGCCAAGCCATCTCAACACTTCATGTGAAGCCATCATTAATGAGGCCCATCCATTGCTCCCATCTATCATTTATCTTTCATACATTGATCCTCTTCAATCTCCTAGCATCATTGAGTCCCTTCCATCTGAAGTTTTCATCCAATCCCCACCAACATCACCTCCTCCTAGCATTATCCAAAGCACATCTAGTGAGCTCCATGAGTTCACCCTTCTTCCTACCATCACAGCTGTAGAATCTTCCATCCTTTCATCCATACCATCTAAAGAGTTCTTCCTTCTTTAAGACATCACAACTACAGAATCTCCCATCATTCCATCCACCCCATTTGAAGAGTCCATCCATACATCCCCCAACACTCTATCCACACAAATCCTATCATGTAAAGATCTTGTCCAAAAGCATGTTGAAATACTTGTAGAAGAAAATCAAGATCCAATCCCTTCACTTCCCCCATCACATGTTCTATTGCTTCCATCACCCCCAATCCAAAATCCTATAATCCCAATTCCTCCAATCCAAGATCCTATCATCCCACCTTCTCCATCTAAAGATCCATTACTATCCCCCAATCCCATTCAAAATCCCACCATCCTATCCTCTCCTCTTAAAGATCTTCCAATCCAAACTATCCCACTAACATCACTCTATCCTCTTGGATCATTTACATTTGTCAAAGGCAGTCCACTTGAAGTAGAAGAAATTAGTTTCATATCTTCCATCAGGGAACCAAAAACTGCATGTTTATCATATTCCCCAAGTCAGAATTATCCTTGTTTGGATAAAATGCTCAAGAAATGTAATTATCAAGGCAAAGGCCTAGGCTCTCATGAACAAGGAAATCTAGAGCCCATTCAGGACAAGAAACATCCAAAGTTATGTGGCATTAGTCACACATCAGAAGAAGGCACTTCCTCTAGAAATGTTGGTACAACTAAAGCTAAATTAAAGCATCTTTCCAAATCCACCGTGACATCTTCCAAGGCATACAATGCTATTCCTCCTCCTCCATCATTACAGCTCGGGACAACCTGTCACATTCCTCCTTCATCCTCCAAATCCATTTTGGGTCCCTATGTCCCAAAATCTACTAGCACATATACTTCCTATGCTAAATCCATTTTGGGACCTTACATCCCAAAATATCATCCTCCATCTTATCCTACTTAGTCCTTCATCCAAAATCTAAACATCCCTAGTCAGGATCAACAAAGGCACATGCCCATATCTCCTATCTACCAATCTCCATTCATCTCTCCATCCACATTTTCACCATCCCGCACATCTCCTCATATTCATTCCAATGCTCCTTTCAATTTGGATGCCATATCAAATATGCACAAAGTGAAATATCCACAAAAATTCAAAGATTGCCATGTCTAGCCTAAATGACATGGCCAACCAAAGAAAAATCCACTCAAGCAATCCAATGCATCCCAATGGCCACAAAGGCCCACCAAAGCTAAAGCAAAAATGATGTGGATCCCAAAGCAAAAAGATGTAATGCATCTAAAAGAAACATCCACAATGGTGTCCAAAGTTGCTAATCCCCTAGCTACTCAGTCTTCTCCATCTCCTAAATCTATTTTGGGTCCCAAAGATTCAAAATCTCCTAGCGTAAATCCTCCATCACATCCACCTCTATCTTCCACATCCTATCCACTTCATCCACCTTCCTCGCAACATGTACCAATGTTGGTCCTGATAGCATCTCCCTATCATGATCACTTTCCATCTTTCCATCCAAACAATTTCTACCACCACATCTCCCATCTACCCCATCTTATCGATGCCTTTGCATAATCCATCCATCCCAATAAAGTTGTACCAACATCTCAAGAAATTGAAAAGGCAGCAACAAATCAGAAAATGTCAGCAACAAATCAGAAGATCAGTGAAGAAAGATAACAACACATCAGAAATATCAGAAGGTCAGCATCTAGTTAGCAAAAAATTAGAAAATCCATAAAAATTGAAAAAAATCAAGAGAAAAATATCAAAAAAGAAAATAAAAAGAGAAAAACATTCATCTTATGGTGAAAACATGGCAATTCAAGCACCTTGGACAAGTACCATGGTGAAAACTTGGCAAATAGGTGTCATGCATAGGTCACTCCCCCCAATTCCTTTCTGCAGTTGGGGGCCATTCCCTTCTATCACCTCTTATCCAACATCTCCTCCATCCCATTTGTCTCTCACCTCCTTCATCCTCCTTTGGATCTTGATGACAAAACAAAGACTACCAGGTATACATGCTTTTGGGTACCTTCTTGGCATCCATCACACCTTTTAGTTACCTATCCTCTATCCAATCCATTCATCCTAGCTTCCATCTACCTTCCTCATCCTCTTGTCAGCATATCTTCTGTCGAATCATACCCCATCCTAATGCCTCTGAAATGAATGAACTATCCTAAGTAGGGGCATCTTATTCCTTGATAACATATTCCTTGGAGACTATCTTTCATCCAAAATATCCCATCTCCCAAATCTTTCAGCAATTCCTCCATCCAAATCTAAAGCATTCCTCTAGCCAGATCCCTCAGTGGTTCCTCTAGCTTTCCATCTTCCAATCCTCAAGAAAATCTACCATCCAATCTCCCCAAGATCTTCCATCTCCCCATCCAAATCTTTATCCATCAAAAATCTCTCAGCAGTTCCTCCATCCAAATCTCCTAGCAATTCCATCATCCTTATCCTAAGCATTTCCTCCATCTTTCCATCACCTGGTGTCTTCCCTTATCATTTGTATCTAGCTATAGGCTAACCTCATTGCAATTCAATGCCATTCATCCATATCCAACTTTTCCTAGCAATCTTCCCACATCTTCCAATCCTATCCATATCTTCCAGTTATCCAACATCTAAGATCAAGCCAAGCAATCCAATCACATCCTTAGTCTTGTAGCAAGCCAACCAATCCAATCATCATCATTGGGATATGTCCTTCCCAAAATTTGTGTCATTTTAGGACACATCTACTGTCAGTCCATCTTGGCTTTTTTAGCCCAACTGGGGCATCATCTTGCATATCTTTGGAGTTTTAGCTTCACCCCTTGGTTCTTCCTATCCTCAATCCTAAGCTTCTGTACATATCCTTTGTATATCTTTTCCCATCCATTGTACATATCCTTGCATTTCATTGTACATATCCTTGTTAGTCCTGCAACAACACTTGACCAGAACACCTTGTCCTACCCAGCCTTGTACTTTAGCAACATCAATTGTCGACTATCCTTGATCAATGTGACTATCCTTGAACTGCATCATTTGCTAGTCAGCAACACAACATTCTCCCCCACCAGCATAGGGTCCACATAGATGTATGCTTTTTTTTTGTCTAACCTAAGCCTAATCATGGGTCCCCTCAGTTGTATCCTTCCTATCCAACCCAATCTTCCACCAAGCACACTAGGTCTATGTCAATGTATCCTTCCACATGTTCAGACCAATCTTCCCGCCATCAATCGAATCAAATCTCTCTCCTTGGAAAAGGTTGTCTTTTGGAGTTATCATTTTGACCTTGGATTTTGTCCTTTGGGTCTTGTTAATCTTTTACAACTTCTCGTTGTTCTCTACTCAAAGTCGCCATGATCCTTTATATCATGGTGCATTGCGCATGAGGATAATCTGGGGCAAGGTCTTTTTATCTTTTGCTTCTGCCTGTGAGTCAGTCATGTGTTTGTGGTTCCTTCAACATCGTTTCCACCATGCCTCCTTCTGGTTTCATGTGTGATGCTGGGGCAACCCTGCGTTTCTTTTTAGTGTCAGTCCTATGCAACACTGGTGACAAGGCCTCGTGATCCCAGTATCCTTGGCAGGTCTCTAGCATTGCTATATCAAACTAGGTTGTGCTCTCCCCATTTGCACTTGGAGCTTCCCAAATCCCCCATCCAGCATCATATAGATTAATCTTGCATCTTGTATCCTCATGTAGCTGCATCCTGCATTTTGCATTACATCTCATCTTGCATTCACCCATTTTTTCTCTTGGAAGTTCGGTTATTTATCTCCCCTTCTTCCTTCTTTGCTTCCATTGTAATCGCTCGAGAAAATTCCACAATGTTTACTCCTTGCGTTATTTTCTCGAGGGGGCACAACCCCTTATTCCTCCAAATACTAGCTTGGGACATCTTATTTTCTTGTCTTTGATGCCATGCCACTTGCAGCATCGCATCAAAGAGGGGCAAAATGTAGACACCTAAAAATCTTTTAGAAAATAAAGTATTTTTATTTTCTGAAAAACCCCTGATGACATCATCATTTATTAATTAATTAATTTTTTAATTAATTAATTTATTTTTATGTCGTTAAATCCCTTTATCTTAATTAAAAATATTTAATTATGAAATCCCTCCCAAAAATGTTTAAATCTTATTTAAACATTATCTCCTTATTTATTAATTATTTAATTAATAAATTGACCAAAAATCTCAAAATAAATTATTTATTTATTTTTTGCCCAAAAATTGGCCAATTTCCTTAAGACCACTAACCTCTTCTAGAATCTTCTAATCCTTCTTTAATTTTGATTAAAGACTAATCCCATCATTTCCTAACCCTAATCCCAACTCAAAATATTTAATTAAGATTAAATATTTAATCCTCATATTTATTAAATTTATTTTTAATAAATATTCTCAAACCTAAACCATGGAAATAAATAAATCTTTATCTATTTCCTAAAAATCCATATTTATCCTAAGGAAGTTCTAGACTCTTTTAGAAAGTCTTTATTTTTTTCCCCCTAATCCTAATCCTAATCCTAATCCCCCCCCTAATCTTGTCACATTCCCTAACCAAGGTTAGCTAACTCCTAAGCTTAACCTAGAGTCAACAAACTTCTAAAAACTTCTCTTACATGCATTAAATGCATTTAAAGCCTCCTTATCCATCTTACATGCATTTATGATGCATTTAAGAAGCCCCTCACCCCTTTCTTACACCCTTTGACCTTAGGCACATTTCCCAAATTATGCACATCCCTCCCATCTTTCAACCCAATGCCCTTGTGACACTTGTCACAAGGAGGTGGCCCTAAACTAGCACAATCCATTTGCTCCCCTTTGATTGAATCTTGGCCTCTCTTAAGGATTTTGATCTTGGCCACTCATTCCTCCTTCCCAAAAGCTTATAAATACTCCTCATTTCCAAGAGCAAATCATCCATTCACCTTTTTACCTTTGATTTCAAGCATTGTTTTCATGCCAATTTAGCTCTAGACTTAGCATAATCATCCTAATTTAGCTTACTTTCAAGCACTTTAGTTCATCTTAATATAGAACTAATGGATTAACATAGTTTACTTCTTGTTTATGCATCATATCACATCTACTTTAAGCTTAAAAATCTACTTAATCATTCTTAGTTACATAATCTTGAGTTCTTGAGGCCTTAGGGGCAATTTTGGGTGTTCTACCCAATATTGTGCCATTTATGGGGTTTTCATGAAGCTTGAATCTTCCAAATCAGCATTAGGAAGATGCTCCAAGTGCTTTGAGAGCATACCCACATTCCCTTAAATGAGCAAATCAAACAGTGTATGGGTGCATCTGTTTTAGCTCAATCTGAGGTGGCTTAGTTTAGAGTTTCTTTGTTTTGGATTTATCTCATGCTAGATTAGAATCTAATCTTTGTTTGGTTTGAGTCTTTCAAAACAGGTATCCTCAAAAGCCTTGTCCACACCTACATATTGATCTTTAGCTCCAACTACCTTCAAAATTTTCCTTACAAGTACCACGAGATTTGATACCAGTTGTTATAATGATTTCAAAATAACTTAGAGGGGGGGTGAATCAGTTATCTTGAAGTCTATATGTACCAATTCAACTTTTAAACACTTAAAAAAACTTAGATATACTCAATAGTCCACTCGGTCTCTATAGAATATAACTAGTAACACAAACATGAAGTCAACTATCCAAAAGTAATCAACTTGCAGAATATGAAATACTTAATATTAAAACACATTAAATAACATTCACATAAGTATGACACCAGGATTTAATGTGGAAACCCAATTTGGGAAAAACCATTAGTAACATGCTACTAATTTTCACTCTTCTAAAGGGATCTCTATGAGGAGCCACCCCTGTTAAAGGTTACAATGCACAACATTAGGTGTGACCCTGCTAAAGGAGTTAATCACCCTATTAGGAGTGGCATTGTTAGAGGACTTAAGAACATTCCATTAGAATGTCACCTTGATTAAAGGATTTACAAATGACTATTAGGTCAACCTTGATTAAAATATTTCAACTGATACAATGCTTACAAAGTAACAATAGGTTTGATCTAATACATACAACTCACTTTGAAAATATAGATCCAATGTAGCTCATATGTTGATCCTCTCACTAGCCTTCATTATCATTTCCATCTCTGATCTTCTGGGAAACCCTTCAAGAAATCACCTCTTCAAAAATCTTTATAGATCATCTCAACCTTTCGCTTAGGTTCGTCTATCAATTGAATCAACCACTTACATATCTTGCAATTAGGTTATCCCTATACTCCTTAACTAGGTAGCTTGATCTTTTCTCCACCTAAAAATCACCATAGATCTTACATTTTGATCAGATTCATTGAATCCTTCCAATATTTCATTCTCCCTCTAACCTTCTAGATACTTCTCAAAACTTCTCCTTGAATCCATGCATTGAAATGTGGAAACACAGTTTATCATGAATTAAATACTCTAGTTCATTCATCCTTATCTTCAACATGCTTTACATATTCCAAGAACTCAACTATGTTGGTTGGGAACCTCAATCCCTTCACAAAATATAAAATACTAACACTCGGTCATCACTATGTTCTTCTGCTCAGTTTTTACTTGATAACTTGGTAATCGCTAAACTATTCTACTTGGCACTCACTATCTTCGCTCTGTTTGACTTGTTGTACTCGGTCATTATTGATTCTTGGTTGACACTATATTTTCTTAGCTTATACTGGCACTCGGTCAACACTAGTATCACTCAGCTTATACTTTAAGTTCTGTAATCTTCTATTCTTTTGCTTGGTCAAGCCTATGCTTTCAGTCTTTCTTTCCTCATCTCTTCTATTCTTCAATTGAACTATCTTATTCACTTAGTATTATGGATAAATAACACATTGTCTTGCCAATGTGCGAATTAATCAAGTGCCCATTGTAGTTTCTCATAACTCAACCTTTTCACTAGGTCTTCTTGTTATCTCCTCTTTTCAAATAATATTCATCAATCATATCATATTTCACCCTACTAGATAGAAACTATCTCACCAATTAATGTTTTACATCAATGACAATATAACAATTATTTTAATTGAGGCTTCCAAAAATAAATATAATTAAAGAAAGAAAGTTTCATCTCTTAGTAGCTTTCCTTCATCTAATTTCTAATTTTTTCTAACACTTCCTCGGTTAGTCCTTGCATTCACCTTGGTCTAGAACTCTGGTACACCAAAAATATTTTCATCATACATTCATGCATTTATAAAGAAGAAAAATACAAAAATAACATGTATATACTACAAATAAATGAAACCTTGCATCATATAAGCATGATCATATTGCAAGAAAGTAAAAGAATAAATGTAAATATTCCTATCATTGAAATAAAAAGAATCATAAACTAGCTAAATATCATTTATATATAAAAAAATTTAAGAGTATGAAATCAAGATGTCTGTATACACTAAGGACCGAAGGCTCAATATGATATACCAAGTATGTCTATATAAAAATGCTGCTATGTAAGAGATAATCTCTTGTCAGCCTATGCTTTCTTTGTCCTCCTAATCTTTGAGTGGTTTGGAAGATGACCCACTTCCTATCTATTTTCCATCATGGTCTAGCCTCGATGGTGCCCTTGGTCCTAATTGATGCAAGAGAATCTTGGGATCTAAGGAATTTTTCATTAACCCAAAAAAAATATGTGTTTCCTATTTGATTAGTCTAGTGTTTTGATTCCAATCAATCTATGTTTGTTCTTTTGGGTTCTAGTTGCTACAATGTGTTTGTGGTTTTGTGTTGGACCTTTTCTTATGATTATACCTCATTTGGTTTCATCACAAATGATATTCTATAGATTATTTTCAAGACTGTCATGTTCTTCATTTTATGCTCAGTCTTTGTGCTTCTTGATCATTTTTGTGATCTATCGATTGGAATCTCTGATTGTGATCATGCTAGCTCATTGGTATAATTAAGCTTGATATTTTTGTATGATTGCATCTCTTTTTTTTTCATTGGATGTTTTTCTAGATGATTTGGGTGTTGACTCATTTATTTTAACACATTTTCTCTATTATTGGGAAATGTGATCTTTTCTGGTCTAACTGATGATTGTAATAGCTATATAGTCTTATGGACTTATTCCAAAGGGATAGGTGATTTTCATAATATTATTTGGTCATAGTTTGGATAGGGTTTGGTAATGGTTTTGTTTTATCATAATTAGGCCTATATGCTTGGAAAATGAGACTTCATAATGCAGATCTGTTGTAATTAATTTTTTGATAATAATAGAAGGTTTATGTTTCATTTCTTCCAATATTGGCTTGTTATTTCCATTGTGTTTTGTTGGCTATAAGGATTGTATTGATCTCTTCTATTTTTCTCCATTGTTGACTACATCAAGTTGTATCAAAGCAATGTGTTTCAACCAAGGGCTTTCTTCTGGGGTGGTGGTTGAAAGCATCCAACCTAAAACTTTTAGGGTTTATGAAAATGGATAGAAAAAATGTTAGAAGTGGAGAAAGGAGTGCAAATCTAGAGGTCTTACATTTTTTGAGACAAATTTATACCATATTGGAAGAAATGGAGATTTCTTATAGGGGGGGCAGCATATAAAAGATGCAAGTGATGGAGACGAAGTTGAAAACAATTAGAATCATGTAGTAGAAGGAGAGAACAATGAGGCACAAAAAAAGTTGAATCATGAAGAGGATATGTTCATTTGAGAATTGACAAATGTTAATAGGAGACCTCATTTCAATCCACTTGATTATCATGGTAACCTAGATGTTGATGAATTGATAGATTAGATCACAAAGATTGATAAATATTTTGAGCTTGAAGGAACTAGTGAAGAGAAGAAAGTAAAGTATGACTACACTAAGCTAAAAAGTCATGCATCCTTATGGTGGGAACATATATAGATAGATTGATAGAGAGGGGATCAATAAAATATCAGATCTTGGGAAAGGATAGTGAATAAGTTTAAGGCTAAGGTTTTTACTATAGACTACCAAGTAAGTTTGTTTAGAAAGTTGTAGAATTTCAAGCAAAGAGACCTAAGTATTAAGAGTTATTCTGAGGAGTTCTACAAGTTTAACATCACATCTTTTCATATAGATGATGAGGATGAACAAGTTGCTCATTGCCTTAATATTTTGAATATGTCCATACAAGATGAAATCATCTTGTTTCAAATTAGGAGTGTGGAAGAGGCTTACAAGTGGGCCTTAAAGGTTGAACATAAGCTGAATAGGAGACATGGGTAAAGAAAAATAAGAAGAGGAAGATTTTAGAGAGATGGAGGTATATCTTCTATTAATCAAGGTGAATGTGAGTCAAAAGTTAAGGAGAATGATCGGTATAGGAGGAATGAAAGGATTTCCTACTGAAATGAAGGACATGGTAGTAGTGAAAGGATGGATTTCATTGGCACTTATTTCAAATATGGTGAAGAAGGATGCAAAGCATTTGAATGAAAGAAAAGTAACTATGATAAGAATATAGAAAGAAGTAGGAGAAAAAAATTGATGATAAATAATCCACCAATTCATTCAAAAACAATCAAGTAGAGGAAGGTGAAACCTTGATGACCAAGAGAGTCATATATCATAAAGAACAAGAGAATGAATCAGTACAAAGGAAGAATTTTTTTAGAACCAAATGTAATATAAAAAAACAAGGTGTGTAAAGTTGTCATAGATAGTGGCAATTTTGATAATCTTGCTTCAGAGGAGTTGGTTTACAAATTGAATTTGCAAAGGTTAAAGCATCATAAACCCTATCAGATTACATGGATACAAGATGGACATAAGGTACTAGTAAGTGAAAAATTCCTAGTTAAATTTAAGATTGAGAAGTATTATGATGAGGTTTTGTGTGATATTATGCCTATGTATGTGTGTCATATCTTGTTCAATAGGCCATGATGGTATGATAGGAAAGCTATTCATGATGGTAAAGGGAATTTTTAGATTATTGTTCCTAATGGGATGAAATGAATCTTGTTACCTTTAGAGAAAATATTAGGAATAGTCCCAAGATATAATTGAGAGGGGAGGGGGGGCGGTGAATCAATTATCTACAAGATTCAATTCTTTATCCAATTAAGTATACTTAAACATAAAGCATAAACACAATGAAAGAATGCTTGAAGACAACACCAATATTTTGGTTATGGGGAAACCCAAATAGGTAAAAACCCTAGTGGGAATTCACACCCTCTAATAATCTGCACTAGTATTTTATGATCCTTGTTAGAAGATCCTTAACCCTGTTAAGAGTTGCTTTACAATATATTTAGTATAGTGACCTTGTCAAGGGTCAAACCCTGTTAGGAGTCTATTAAAATTAACCATGTTAGGGGTGAGGATGCACTGTCCAAGAGCACACTGCTTAAAGGAGTGAAGGCTACAACCTTCTGAATACCAGATGCACACTATAAATGGATCTTGGTGAACTGTGCTTTGACCTACTATCTGGATCAATTCCAATGTATCGCATAAAAACTTTACTTGGTCACATAGACCTTCTATTGATGGCTCAATACTTCATACACTCTTCTTTGCTGTCCACAATCAACTCTGAACCATACCTTAGCAATCACAAATGACTGCCTATAAATATCTTTCCACTAAATGATATAATCAATTTAGCCTATTAGAACCACCTTGAAATCATATTAGAGAAACCATAACATACTCCAATAATAATTCTACTAGCTCTACTAAGCACGCAACACATTTTGGGACCTGTCCAATAATAACACATGTAGACGCACACTACACACTATCGGCTCTACCAAAGTAACTAAAACTTTCTCCTCAAGCTAAATTATGTCATGCACTCTTAACTGAACATTACTAAATCTTCTCCAAGCACTAATCCAATGGCATATATCAAAATGATAGGTGCAACTCCTAAACCAATATAATCTATGTCAGCTCTTCTGAATAAACATAGGAAACTACTACTGGTGAATAGCGACTACATAACTTCACTTGTACTAATCATCAAATTCTACGTCTATGAATGTAACATCACCAACATGTCTCCATCAGATATCCAAATGTGCAATGCTCCATGATAACTGTACGGACAATCATTCACAGAACACTGCCTGTAACTCTGTCAGGAACATTGCTGACACAAGTTGCTATATAACTGTCTGTACTAATAGTTAACCTCTACATCCATGATATCATGTTGATAACATGTCCATGCTTTATATATTATAATCTTATTTCATAAGTCTTCCACACATGCTACTTACCATATGTTTTCATCAATGACAAACATACAGTCAGTATTGGCTTGCTGGCAAATCTCCAACAATCTCCCCCTTTGGAATTGATGGAAACATATGGAATGAAAAACACCACCAACCCAAATGAACATTTCTTTTATAACATTCTTCATTTCCTCTTAAAAACTCCCCCAAGGATGAATCCTCCATCTACTGTAATATTCTTCAACATTCTCCATTTCCTCAATTGAACTGCTTCCATAATTGAATACTACTCCCCCTTAGTATATTACTCCTTTTACTTCTATTTTTCATGACTCTATGTTAATCCCCCTTTGACGTCAATGGTAAAGGGTGCCAAATATTTTAAGCACCGCTACTACTCCTAAGGTGGAGTAGTCAACCATCCATCAGTCCTTAAGGACTGATGCTCTTTCTTCTTTCTTCTAAGTAGAATTAGGGAAGGGAATTACTCCCAACTTCTCCTTGAGATACTCAAAAGTATCCTTTGGCAAGGGATTTTTGAATGTCTATTAGCAGATCTTTAGTACTTACATAGTCCAACCTAACTTCTTTCTCTACTACTTTTTCTCTTAGGAAGTGATACTTGATCTCAATGTGTTTTGTCTTTTCATGCATCATAGGGTTCCTTGACATGTTGATAGTGCTAGTGTTATCACAACGTATAACAATAGGATAGTCAATCTGAATTCCAAAGTCCTTTATCATTTTCTTTATCCAAACAATTATAGAACCATTCAAGGCTACTGCAACATACTCTGCTTTTGTTGTTGACTGAGAGATACAAATTTGCTTCTTGGTTGTCCAAGTGACAAGTCTGTCACCAAGAAACATTGCTCCTCATGATGTACTCTTTCTATCATCAATGCATCTTGCCCAATCTGCATCAGTATATACATGAAGCTCAATATTTTCTAAATTGGAATACCATAGACCATAATCTATAGTGCCTTGCAAGTATCTAAATATTATTTTTACTGCCATGAGGTAGCTTTTTTTAGGCTCTGCTGCAAATCTTCCAACTATGCCAATTGCATTGGAAATATTAGGTCTAGTTTGGGTAAGATAAATGAGTTTTCCAATCATATAATTGTACAATGTTATATCTACTACTGGTGAGTCATCTTATTTTGTAAGCTTGCATCCAGTTATCATAGGTGTCCATACAGGCTTGCAATCATCCATCTTGAGTTTCTTTAAATATCTCTTTTACATACTTGGACTGATTAATAAAAATACCTTTATTTGTCTATTGCACATTCAATCCCAAAAAGTATTTGATAGGTCCAATCAAGCTCATCTTAAATTTTCTCTAAATCTCTTTAGAAAATTCAGCACTACGTTTGTCATTACGTCCAAAAATAATGTCATAAAAAAATATAGGTACAAGTAGTAAACCTTTAGATGTCTCTCTTATGAGTTAATTACAGTTTGCTACTCCTTGTTTTAATCCAATCTTAGTTAGATATCCATCCAGTCTCTCATACCATGCTCTAGGGGCTTACTTAAGTCCATAGAGGGCCTTATTCAATCTACATACCATATCAAGTATGTCTAATAAGGTGAATCCTTCTGGCTGCTCAAAGTATACTTATTCTTTCAATTCTCCATTCAAGAATGCTGACTTGACATCCATCTGATAGACTTCAAATTTTTTGACTATTGCATAATCTAGAAACAACTTAATAGATTCTAATCTACTCATAGGTGAAAATGTGTTTGAATAATCAATGCCTTCTCTCTGTACATATCCCTTACATACTAACCTTTCTTTATTTCTTACTACTATGCCATATTCATTCATTATGTTTCTGAATATCCATTTTGTTCCAATCACATTCTTATCACTTGGTCTTGGGACCAGTTCCCAAGTTTCATTCTTGATAATCTGATCTAGTTCCTCTTTCATAGCATCATGCCAATCTAAATCATTACATGCATCTTCAACACTTAAAGGTTCAATCTGAGATAGTAAACCTACCGCTTCATTTCTTGTTAAATTTTTTGTTTGTTATCTTGTTGTGAGTTTTCTTCTTTGATCTCCAATGATGTCATCCTTAGAGTGATATCTAGATTTATACTTTCGAACTTTAGGTGAAATTCGCACATCTTCCTTATGATTTTCCTCTTCACTTATTTCAGGGTCATTGAACAATACATTGATATTGTCAAACATTTCTTCAACAACTATCTTGCTAGTCGAAGGTCTGGGTTCTTCTTCAATCATAGGTGAGTAATCATGATATCTTTCTTGAACCATAAAATTTTCATCAATCTTAACATGAGCACTTTCATTGATTTTCTTCAATCTCAAGTTAAAACATCTATAAGCTTTACTTTTAGTAGAGTAACCAAGAAAAATACCTTCATCACTTCTTGCATCAAACTTTCCTACTGCTTCATCCCTCTAGATGTAGCACTTTCTTCAAAATATTCTGAAGTATTTCACTATGGGACCATTACCAAACCATAGCTCATAAGGTGTCTTGTGTACGATGGGCCTTAATTATATTCTATTTATTGTATAGACTATTGTATTGGCCACATCTCTCCAATAGGTGTGTGCAACTTTTCCTTCAACCATGATGGTGTGTGTTGTATCAAGGGTAAGCTTGTTCCTTCTCTCTATAATCCCATTTTGATGAGGGGTTCTAGGTGCACTTAACTGTCTTTTTATGCCACATTGTTCACAGTACTTATAGAATCTGTCAGAGGTGAATTCTCCTCCTCTATCTGATCTTAGACACTTTATCTTTAGTCTAGATTCATTCTCAACCTTTGTAATGTCCCCGCCAGGGAACCCATAAGGAATCAGGTCTTATGAGCCAAAATTGCAACTAGCAAATTTTTTTAATTACATTACATCATTACTACTTCTCATTTACATTCCTTAAGGTTCCCTTAATGAATTCATTCACTAAAAATCTATACATTACTTATCCAAATTGAATTTCATTTCCTTTCTTTACTATCACATTTTAGAACTAAGAGATAGGGTAAGAAAATAACATTTGATTTACAATCATATTCCATACTAATCTCATTTCTCCTTTCTACACATTGAATAGCTATTCATTACAAATTTCATTTTAACCTTAACATAATAAACATTTTCTTTCATTGCAACAAGAAGAGATAGAAAAGATCATTCAACATTACATTGTATATTTCCAACTTTGTTCTTTCAAATAATAACCCCTTGAAATCAAGCCTAGAACTATCCTTCCCAATTACATTGCTTTTCTTTTCAATTACATCTTTCTGATAATAACTCTCATTACAATAAAAAGTACATGAATGGCCCAAAGGCATTACAACATATCTTTTCATCTTTCCTTTCAAGAATACATAATACAAAATACAAATATCTACATCAATACATAAATTTGAATGCATCCAAATCATGAACCATGAACCACGAACAGGACCTCGAAAGATTTTTTCCACCCAACCATGTGAAACTAGTGAAGTTCCACCCCCCGTGCTAGGAGATAGAACCAAGATACTCACAAGGCCCTAAGCAATCTAAGGCTTAGAAGATAAAGAAATCCAAGACTCAAAAAGAACATAGAATATCATCATACTATAACATAGAGGTCAAGGTTCTAGGATACCACCTAAGTGAGTGTCATCACACAACCTATGTATTGGGATCCACCCTGGCAACCATGTAACCCCATTCCCCCCTTTATGAATAGGGATCCACCCTAGTAGTTATCCCTGGTCCCAGTACTCCAATCAGGTCTATGTGGCCATTATTATATTCTCTTTCATTATCTTTTGAATCCCCCTTCCCAGGTTAATTTTTAAGGTTATCACTTTTACAAACCCACCCATAGGGACATCTAGCAACCACTTTAGGGTTCCAACACCTATGGTGAGCCAATCACTTAAGGTTCCTATCCCCTTACCCCACACACACACGAGCCATGAAAACCACAAGTAATCTCAAAATGATCCATCTCATAGGTCTAGGAAACCCTCTGGTGCACTCAGGCCAAACGAACAAGTTTTGACCTTATATTATGGACTATATCAAAAGCCAAATATGAACAAGAGCTTCAACTCAAACCCATGTATAGAAATTCATTAAACACAACATAAATCTTCCCACATGCATTGACACAACACTCCATAGCCTATTTTAAAAATCTAGGAAAAAGTCTCATGTGCCTGAAATTTGGTTGTCTAAATTTTTAAGAAATCTCAAAATTATAAATTGTATCTTAACTCCCATCAATCTGAAACCTATCCCAATCATCTCAGAAGGTACCTAAACCCTTTATACAAGTATAACTTAAAGTATAAGAAACTTATACTTAAATGTTATAATTGTATAAAGCTTGAATCCTATTTTTCTCGATTTACACTAGCTCTGTCGATTGACACTACCTTTGTCGGTTCATACTGCATTGGTCAGTTAATACTACATTGGTCAGTTAACACTGCACTGGTTGGTTAACACTGCACTGGCCAGTTAATACTGGACTGGTCAGTTAACACTGCAGTGCTCTGTTAACACTGGACTAGTTGGTCAACACTAAACTGACCTGGCTCAGTTAACACTAAACCGACCTAGCTTGGTTAATACTAAAGCAACCTGGCTTGGTTAATACTAAACCAACCTGGCTCTATAGAAAATGATTGTCAACTCTAACCTGTAGGTAAAATTGGGCTTAATGGGGTCTATGGTTGCCTAATCTGAGCACAGCCCATTTGAGATCTCCTAGTTTCCCTTAAAAAATGTCTCATCAATCCATCCTATCTATCTAAGAAATCTATTCTAGATCTAGACAAAGAAAGATGGTGTACAAACTAACATGAACCAATAAGGTTTGACATAATAGTTCTAAATTCTGGAAGCACTTATGAACATTCTGGAAAGAAGGGAGATAAACAGGAGAATATTAAGGATCCTATAGACCAAATTAACCCAAATAAAAGAATCAATTTCACTGAGAAGTCTACAAGAGGAAAATAGTAAGGAAATGACTACATTTCAATCCTACACCTTCATGACCCTTCCTATTTCTTAGTAAACTTCCCTATTTAATTCAATAAAAGATAACTCTTCCTTCCACATGTCCATAAACAAAACTTATATGATCATACACAATTTTATTATCATATCATATACAAACACATTCACACACAAAGGGGAAGAATGGAGTTTCTTCCCAGTTTAGACCCTACCTTGGGTCCTGTGAAGAATCCTCTTCCCTTGACTGGATAATCTCTACAAAGCTTCAATCCTTGAGTAGATATCCTTATAGTAATCTTCCTCTGGCAATTAACTCCCAGCAATCCAAAAACTCTCAAACTCACATAAATTTTCACCAAATTTTTTTGGAGAAATCAATTACAGACTACTCAAAAGAAAAAAAATCTTCCAAAAATCAACATCCCCCTGCACACAAAAATCCTCAAATATTTATTCCCCAACTATGTGGTTGGAGGAGTTGCTTTATGGGAAGCAACTTCTCCAACTTCCATAGTTGGTTGAAGGAACAAACAAATAATCTCCCATAAAGACTTAATCAAGGTTTTTAATAAATTTAATTAAAATATCTTTTAAATAAAAGCATAACAAGAATAATAGACAATTACCTTTCAAGAAAAACACATAACACAATAGAAAAACAAGTGGCCTAACTTCTAGGAGGTCTCGAGTTCAACTCCCTCCTAGATAGCCAATTTTACTACAAAGGCCCTTTTCCTTTTATTATTATTATTTTTACTTTTTATTTAATATATTTCTTAAATACACTTTATTTAACTCATTTTATTTACTTATTATAAATAACATACCAATTACACAATTAATTGAAAACATACAATTATTTTTATTTATATAAGCATGGATATATGTGTGTGCACCCACATATACACAAACCTATATAAAATACAAACAATTATAACTTAATTATTTATTATATGTATAAAATAGATTAATTCTAACTCATAACATAAACTCAAACCAACATCAAATCAAGTCCATAACATAAACTGCATTCAACTACCCAACTAGGATCACTTCCTAAATAGAATTCTAGGTCCATCGGTAACCTCAGGAGTAACTTGGTTAAATCTCCACACATCAATAGTTCAAGGATTTTGAAGGCACACTCAGACCTATGTAGCTAGGTGGAGATGATGCCTAGTACCTACATCCTACATCACCAACTAATATGCATATACAAATATATAAATATAAACAAACAGTGGCAAACAAGGAGGGAGAGTGCGACATCATGTGGATCTCCTGTGGGAGTAACTACGACTGCCCCTCCTCATCCTACACTCACATCAACCAGTGAACATTAAACCATAATAGGGTTAGTGGGATTAGATCATAATAAAACATCATAACACAAATCAATGTAAAACATTTTACTGATAGCTCATTTCTAGCCATTCATCATTAAATTATAGCTCATTTAATACTTCCAAATAAACTGCAGTAACCAAATAAATATGCTCAAATGTCTCACAAAATGCTAACTAAATAATAATCATAGTCCATCATAAGATCTAAAGTGTCAAATCAATAGTCATGTCAGTCTAACATAGGAAGATGCTAGGGTGGGCATTACAACCTTAGCTTTGAATATTTTGAACTTCTCAAATGCTTCTGACTTATCTTTGAAGAATGTAACCCACATCATTCTAGAATAATCATCTACAAACAAAATGAAATACCTTTCACCATAGTATGATCTTATTTGAGTTGGTCCACATAGGTCTATATGAATCAGACCCAACTTATTCTCTATTGAATTATGCTTGTTCCTGAATGATTTCCTCACATGCTTTCCCATTACACATTCCCTGCAGATGGTATCAATTGGCTTTGCTATGCTAGGTAGGTCTCTTAATTCCTTAACATTATTGATCTTTACTATGTTATCAAAATTGATATGACATAGTCTTTTGTGCCACAACCAACTGTCATCTACTTTAAAAATGGAACAAATTGCTTCTAGATTAAGCTGAAAAACATTACCTTTAGTCTTTGATCCTGATGCAATTATTTCTCCTTCCTTATTGTTAATGGTAAAATTGTTTCCATTGAACTCCAATCTATAACCTTTGTCAATGAACTTCCCAACACATAGTAGGTTATATTTCAAACCATCAACATAAAGAACATCATCAATGCTATTCTTTCCATCCAAGGTGATGGATCCTCTACCAATGATAGGTTTGGGAGTGTTATCTCCAAATCTAACCACACCTCCTTTGTATTTGTCCAAGTGAACAAATCTATCTTTGTCTCATGTCATGTGATGTGAGCAACCACTATCAATGATCCAATCTATCCTGACATCAGCTTGTAAAATCAGAGCTAATTCTTGTGATTCCTTATCATCTTCAAGAGAAATGAATCCAATTTCCTCTTCTACTGATTCTTCATCTGATACTCCATCTCTAGCATAGTAGCATTCCTTCGTGTACATGGGCTTGTAGTTTTTTTGGTACCTTTTAACTCTTGTAGGACACTTAAATGAAAAGTGACCAATCTTATTACATGAAAAGCATTTAAATGTAAATTGACCTTCATATTTTCCTTTTCCTTTCTTTTCTCTTTTAGCAATCATAGAAATGAAATCATCTAGTGTTTTCTCTTCATCATCATCATCAAAATTACCAGAGGTGTTTTCAGATTTCTTACCATGGACTGATGCTTTGAAGGTTGTTTCACTTTTAGGTTCTGTCTTCAATCTTGAAATCTCAAAAGCTGAAATTTTGTTGATCAAGGTCTCTCTTTTGAGATTTGATGTAAGTTGCATGGTCTTATCAAGTATGTTGATCTTGTTTTCATACTCTACTTTGAGAGTGGTCATTAATTTATACATAATGTCTTCTTCCAAGATCTCTCCACCATTGTTCTTGATTCCTACAAATGCTTCATTAATCCTTTGGTTGTAAGCTCTGATGTTCTCTTCTAGGTAGCATCTCTAATGCATTGTATCTTTTCTTCAAGTTTTTCTGCATGCATCCTTTTCTTTTTTATCTCCTTCAAACATGTCTTCTAGGTGCTTCCATATCTTATAGGTTGTGTTTATTTTCTTTATCTTTGAAAAATCACTATCAGATAGGGCACTAATAAGGGCTTCTTTTTCTATTGCATTCTGATGGAACAAATCCTTCTTCTTTCTTGTAGCATCATCCTTTGCAAGATCTTCTAGAGAGGGGATCTCAACTTCCTTGATAGCCACTTTAAAAACTTCAAAAGCAATGCACTGTAAATGTGTCATCATCTTATTCTTCCAATCAAGATAATTATCTCCATGAAACTTAGGACTATCTTTTCTAAAAAATGCCATCTGATCAACCTCAAGCTATTAAACTTTCTCTCTGAGGCACTTAGCTCTGATACCAATTGTTAGGAATAGTTCCAAGAGATAACTAAGAGGGGGGCCGAGGGTGAATCAACTATCTACAAGTTTCAATTCTTTATCCAATTAAGTATACTTAAACATAAATCATAAAAGCAATGAAAGAAAACTTGAACACAACACCAATATTTGGTTACGGGGAAACCTAAATAGGTAAAAACCCCGGTGGGAATTGACACCCACTAATAATCTTCACTAGTGTTTTATGATCCTTGTTAGAAGATCCTTAACCCTGTTAAGAGTTGTTTTACAATATATTTAGTATAATGACCTGGTCAAGGGTTGGACCCTAGTAGGAGTCTTTTATAATTAACCTTGTTAGGGTTGAGGACGTACTATTTGAGAGCACACTGCTCAAAGGGGTGAAGGCTACAACT
Organism: Chamaecyparis obtusa; assembly: GCA_027943335.1. Taxonomy (NCBI): domain Eukaryota; kingdom Viridiplantae; phylum Streptophyta; class Pinopsida; order Cupressales; family Cupressaceae; genus Chamaecyparis; species Chamaecyparis obtusa. Next base: position 26,894 of record BSBK01013033.1, on the reverse strand, counting down.
TTCTAAATAATAGATGCACACTCTATCTAGATCTTGATGAATTGTGCTTTGACCTGCTATCTGGATCAATTCTAATGTATAGCACAAACACTTTACTTGATCACATAGACCTTTTTTTGATGGCTCAATACTTCTCACACTCTTCTCTGCTCTCCACAATCAACTCTGAACCATACCTTAGCAATCACAAATGAATACCTATAAATATCAAGTCCACTAAATGATATAGTCAAGTCAACCTATTAGAACCACCTTGAATCATATTAGAGAAACCATAACATACTCCAATAATAATTTTTTCGGCTCCACTAAGCATGCAACACATTTTGGGACCTGTCCAATAATAACAAATGTACACACACACTACACACTGTCGGCTCTACCAAAGTAAATAAAAATTTATCCTCAAGATGAATTTCATAATGAAAACTTAACTAAACATTAATAACTCTTTTCCAAGAACTAATCCAAGGGTGCATACCAAAATGATAGGCGCAACTCTTGAGCCAATATAATCTTTGTCGGCTCTTCTGAATAAACAAAGGAAATTGCTACTGGTGAATAGCGACTGCATAACTTCACTTATACTAATCATTAGACTCTATGTCAATGAATGTAACATCACTAACATGTATCCATCACATATACAAATTTTCATGGCTCCATGATAACTGTACAGACAATCATTCACATAACAGTTCCTGTAACTCTATCAAGAACACTACTGACACAAGCTGCTATATAACTATCTATACTAATAGTTAACCTCTGCATCCATGATATTATGCTGATAACATATCCATTTTGTATAAATTATAAGCTTACTACATAATTCTTTCATGCATGCTACTTACCATATGTTGTCATCAATGAAAAACATACAGTCAGTACTAGCTTGCTGGAAAATCTCTAACAGAAACCTCTTAAGCGTGAAGTATGTACCAGTGCAATAATTTGTCTAGTTGATGGAAGGAATTTTTTAGATGGTATGCATCATAATAATGCATGTTCTTCTTTACTACCTAAGGATTATAAGGAGAAATTCTTGGTAGAATAACATCCTAAAGGAATCACTAGGTTATTGAATGAGTATGCAAACATCATATCAGATAATGCGCTAGATGGATTACCACCATTAAGAAGTATTAGTAATTGTATGAATTTGATACTAGGGGATAGTCTACCTAATAAATAATCTTATAGGATGACACTAAAAGAGAATAAATAACTAAATAGGTAGGTGCAATATTTTTTGTAGAGACAGTTGAGTTGAGAATACTAGGGGATAGTCTACCTAACAAAGAATCGTATAGGATGACACATGTAGAGAACAAAGAACACAATAGGCAGGTGAAATATTTTTTGCAAAGAGGGATGATTCAAGAAAGTATAAGTCCATGTAGATTTCTTGTAGTTTTAGTACCTAAGAGGGATGGATAATGGAGGATGTGTGCTAATTCTAGAGCCATCAACTAGATTACCATTAAGTATCAGTTTTATTTTCTAAGATGGATGATTTGATGTATTTTTTGAGTGGACCTAATTATTGCACTAATATAGAATTAAAGAGAGGATAGCATTAGATTAGAATCACATAAGGTCATGATTGGTAAACTACATTTAATAAAAATAAATGATTATGAGTGGTTGGTAAGGCCTTTTGGATTGTCTAATGCACCTAGTACTTTCATGAGGTTAATGAATAAATTCTTGAAGGAATTATTATGTATGCCATTGTGTATTTGGATGATATATTGATTTCAAATAAGAGAAAAGAATGGGATTTGAGGCATGTTGACCAAGTACTGCAAAGGTTGAGAGAAGAGAAGTTGCTGATAAATATCAAGAAGTATACTTTCATGAGAGAAGAGTTAGTAAACTTGGGATTTTTAACATCTACTGAAGGATTAAAGATGGATCTTAAGAAAGAGAAATCCATTTTTGAGTGGCCTATACTAGTGACAATTAGAGAGGTGAGATTATTTCATGAGTTAAATATTTTCTAACACAAGTTCATTATAGACTTTAGTTCAATCTATAGGATAATCTTGGAAGACACCATTTGAAGTGGTTACTAGGATCAGTACTAAGAGAGTAGAAGAATTGAGGGATATCAATCCTGAAGCTAGGAAGAGTGTTGAAGGAGAGGAATTTTTTGACAATATGAAATCATTGCATGAAGAAGTAAGACATCATTTGGAAGAAATGAATAAAGTTTATAAGAGGAGAGCTGACATGAAAAAAAGACATAAGTAATTTCAAGTGGGAGATGAAGTTATGGTATACTTTCTAAAGGGTAGATTTTGTTGGTACTTATAACAAGTTGAGGATGAAAAAAGTTGGTCCTTGTAAGATCTTGAGGAGATTTGATTTAGGTAATGTATATGAAGTGGAGTTACCTGATGACATGGATATATCACCTATATTCAATGTTTTTGATTTGTATGAATATCATGAATTCGATGGTACTATTGAGTCAGATGTTGGACAATAGTAACCTTAGAAGAAGGTGGATCATATAGAGTAGATTCTAGATAGAAGAGTCAGATGAAGTACAAGAGGTAAGAAGTATATGGAGTATCTTGTCAAATAGAAGGACAGACTAGTTGAAGATTCATCATGGATTTCTTAGGCTAAGGTTGACCACTTTGGTTTTCCATTGGCCACATAAAAGTCAAAGGATAAATTTTTAAGTACCCTGAGTGCCTAATGTAGGAGAATATTTGGATCTAAGAAATCTTACATTAGCCACAAAATATGTGTTTCTTATTTGATTGGTCTAGTGTTTTGATTTTGATCAATCTATCCTAGTTTTTTTGGGTTGTGGTTGATATAGTTTGTTTTTAGTTTGTGTTGGACCTTATCCTATGATTACACCTTATTTGGTTTCATCACACATGATATTTTGTAGATTCTCTACAAGACTATCATTTTCTTTATTTTCCAGTCAATCTTTGTGTTCCTCGATCAATTTTCCAATCTACGAATTGGAATCTCTGATTGTTATTATGCTAGCTCATTTTTACATTTGAGGCCAACATTTTTGTATGATTGCATCTCCTATTTTAATCATTAGAGGTTTTTCTAGATGATTTGGATTCTAACTCATTTCTAGTAACACATGTTCTCTATTATTAAGAAATAGGATCTTTTATAGGTTGATTGATGATTGTAATGGCTATATAAGATTATGGACTTATTCCTAGGTATGATTTTCATAAGATTATTTGGCCATAGTTTGGATTGGGTTTGGTAAGGGTTTTATGATCATAATTAGGCATGTATGCTTGGCATGTTAAACTACATATTGTAGATTGATTGTAATTAATTTTCAGATAATAATAGAAGGTTGATCTTTCATTTCTTCCCATATTGGCTTGTTGTTTCCATTATGTTGTGTTGGCTACAAGGATTGTACTAATCTCTTATAGGTTTCTCCATCCTTGAATAAATCACTAACACTCCCCCACTACCCTGTTTCCTTGTGGAATGTGATCATCTAGATGATTCCCTATAGCTTGGTCTCCACTGATCTCATTATACATATCTCATACATAGTGTGCTAGTACCTCTTTGCCACCCAGGAATTTGTACTACTCTATGTATCCTAGTATCTATAATAGCATCATTCATTGCCTGTAACTCTTCCTCTTCTCTTTGTATGCTAGAAAAAGTTGTATCTAGAGAGGCTATCACTGAAACCCTCTCTAATGTCAATTTTTCAATCCTAGTTGTCAAGATATCCACCTGTTGGATTTATTTTCATTCAATAGTTTTTTCATTGATGTCAACATATACTCAGTTATGGAGACCAGGAAATCCTAGACAATACTGATAAGAAGATTGTAGAAAGTGGTATAGGCATCGTACTATGTATTATCTCTTGTGGTCTTAAAGATATACTCCATGATGTATCTAAATATTATTCCTATGGTTGTAGACATTTATATGATCATTGGATAGAGATATGTCTTTTTTATTAAAGACTGATCATAGGAACTAAGATTGAGATTTTTCACAGACCTAGTTGAAGTGTTTGGAATGGAATTATTATGTGATGATGAATTTTAGTATTCGTACTTGTGAAATTTTAGAAGACATCATGGAGAAGATACATTGTTATTGTAGTGTGTTCATGTGATTGTTGATGTAATCTATGATGTGTTTTCTAGCATGGAAGTATTTGGGAGCTGACCAGGAAGAGTAACATGTAGATGATTGATTTATGATTGAATTACCGATGGACCCGACTTTGCGTGAATTACAATTGTTGTAACATGAGCAGTGATGATGTGTGTGTCATTACTTTGGATAATATAATTTTTTTATTTAATGAGGTCCTATAATGGTTTACCTCTAGATGAATTATTATTTATAAATTATATAAGGAAGGGTTTCTTCATTGAGATTGTGTGTGGATTGTGTATTTGGGCCTATGGCTAGTTGTAATACCCCTAACAAGGTCTGAGACTCCTAACAGGGTCAATCCTTTAACAGGGACCTTCCTATTGTATTAATCAACTCTTAATAGGGATATAACTCCTAAGAATGTTTTAGTCATATAGTGCATATATTAGTGGGTGTCATCCCCACTAGGTTTTTTCCCTTAACAAGGTTTTCCTCAATAAAAATTCTTGGTGTGATTTGTGTTCAATGATGTGATGTGGTTTTGCATTATGTTTTGCATAAGATTATATTTGGTGTTGATTTTGATAATGTTTTTAACAATGGATTCACACCCCCCTCAGTTGCTTGAGACATTTTTATCCTAACATTTGGTATCAGACCTATTGGTCATCAGAGATAAATATTGACCTCTTGAAGAAAAGATCTAGGTTTTCTTACTTCAAGAAAGAAAGTCCCAAGTTTGATGCAGAAAATTTTAATACATGGAAGGACAAGATGAAGACTCATTTGTTCTATTAGGGCTTGGATTATTGGATGGTAGCCAAGAAGGATGCAACACTCAAGATTGAATATGAGTTGGATCTTATCACAACTGATGAGGAAAATAGGATGTTTTAATACAACATGATAGCTAGAGAAGCATTGATAAATGCATTATCTCATGGTGAATTTTTTGATATCAGAGATAAGTACAAGGCACATGATATATGGGAAAGGTTATCAGAACTATATGAAGGAGATACATACACTAAGGGAGACAAACTTCAGAATTGGAGAGCAAAGATGGAGACACTTCAGATGAAATAGTAAGGATGTTTATTCAAAGGGTTACAAAATGTGTAACATGAATCATGAACAATGGAGGAACCTACAATGAGGATGAAGTCACTGTAGAAATTATGATATCTTTGACACCAATGTAAAAAACTAAAGTGCATCATGCCATAGAAGAGATCATACCATTGAGCAAAGGTTTCACAAGGGAAATGTTAGTATCCAAACTAAATACATTTATGAACAAAAGCCTTAAGGATGCCTTACCTAAGGTGGAGACAACTTTTAAGGCAAAAGTGCATAAAAATAGAGATACAGGAACAAGTTTTGTAGGTGCTAGAAAATTAAGTACATCGAAGATTTACGAGATTATGCTGATGACTGGAAAGATATTGAAAAACTTGAAAAAAGTGAGGATGAGAAGGTCTTAAACTTGATCACAAGAAGATAAAGAAAGGGCCAAGGTAAGTTTGAAGGAAAGTTATCGATAAAATGCTTTAATTGTAGTAAGGTTGATCATTTAGCATCTAAATGTCAAACTAGAGTTCCTAAGAATAAGCCTAAATATAGGAAATACATGAAGAATAAAGAATGTTATTATGCTAATGATGGTGCATTTGATGAGATAAATGAGTTACTTGGATTTTTAGAAATTAAAGAAGATTAAACTTTCAGAGAAGAAAAATCATTAGTGTCTCATGTTAGCAAAATGGTTGATTAGATCATAGATAGTGGTTGTTCACAACACATGATAGGAGATAAGAATATATTTGTAAAGTTGAATGGTGGAGTTGTTAGAATAGGTGACAATACTCCTAGAGATATTGTTGGTACTGGATCCATTACTTTGGATGGTAAGACTAATACTACTCACGAATGTCTTGTTGATTGTTTAACAAATAATTTTCTGAGTATTGGTCAGTTTGTAAAAAAGGGTTATTAGTTGGAATTCAATGATGGAAAGTACTCAATAATAAGTGATAAAGGATACCTAATTGCTACTGGGATTCAAACGAGAGGTAATGTATTTCATCTGAGTTCAAGTGAACTAAGTTGTTTTTTCTCAAAGGTTGATGATAGTTGGTTATGGCATACAAGATTTTTTCATGTCAACTTTGATAACATTGTAAGGGAAATTAATAATAATACAATCGGAGACCTACCTAGAATGGTGAAGTTTTCTATCACAACATGCAAAGAATGTGTTGGATATTTTCCAGCAAGCCGCTGCTGATTGTATGTTTGTCATTGATGACAACATATGGTAAGTAGCATGTGTTGAAGACTTATGTAGTAAGATTTGAGTATATTTAGCATTGACATGTTATCAACATGATATCATGGATGTAGAGGTTAATTGTTAGTACCGATATTTATGTAGCAGCTTGTGTCAACAGTGTTCTTGACAGAGTTACAAGAAGTGTTCTATGAGTGATTTTCCATATAGTTATCATGAAGCCTTGCACCTTTGGATATGAGATGGAGACATGTTAGTGTTGATCCATTCATGGACACAAAGTCTGATGTGCAGTAGAAGTGAAGTTATGTAGTCGATATTCACAAGTTGTAGTTTCATGTGTTTATCTTGAAGAGCCAAGAAAGATTATATTGGTATAGGAGTTGTGCCTATCATTTTGGTATGTGTGCTCAGATTAGTGATTAGAGAAGAGTTTAGAATTTTTGGTTAAGAGCGCATGATGTAATTCATCTTGAGGAGAAAGTATCACTAAATTTGGTAGAGCTGACAGTGTGTAGAGTGTGTCTACACTTATTGATTTGGATAGGTCCTAGTTTGGGTTGCGTGCTTAGTAAAGATGAAAAAGATGTTATTGGAGAGTGTTATTGTTTCTCTAATATGATTTCAAGGTGGCTCTAATAGGATGACTTGATTATATCATTTCAAGGAAATATACTTATAGTCAGTCATTAGTGATCACTAGAAGAAGGGGCATGAAGCTAAAAGATTAGAGCAAAGTAGAAAGTGCAAAGTTTTGTGTCATCAAGAAGAGGTCTATGTGACAGAGAAGATAGAGTGTGCTATTCATTGGAACTGACCAAGATAGCAGGTCTACGTTGCAGTGAGCTCTCAGATAGTGCGTCCTCACCCCTAACAGGGTCAATAATAAAAGACTCCTAATAGGGTCCGACCTTTGACTAGGTCATTGTACTTATTGCATTGTAAAGATCAACTCCTAACAGGGTTGTAAGATCTTCTAACAAGAATCATTATACACTAGTGCAATTTATTAGTGGGTGTCAATTCCCATCGGGGTTTTTACCTATTTGGGTTTCCCTGTAACCAAAATATTGGTTTTGTGTTCAAGTGTTCTTTCATTGTGTTTATGCTTAAAGTTAAAGTATACTTAATTGGATCAATAATTGAAACTTGTAGATAACTTATTCACGCCCCCCCCCCCCTCTCAGTTATCTCGGGACTATTCCTAACAATTGGTATAATAGCCAAGATCTCAGAGAGAAAGTTTAACAACTTGAGGTTGATCATATGGCATTCTTTGGAAAAGACAGTCCTAAGTTTGATGAAGATAACTATCCTAATTGAAGGAACAAAATGGTGAAACATTTGTAGTGCATTGCTTTTGAAGTTTTTGAAGTGGCTATCAAAGAAGTTAAGATCCCCTCTCTAGAATATCTTGCAAAGGATGATGCTACTAGAAAGAAAAAGGATTTGTTCCATCTAAATGCAATATCCAAAGAAGCCCTCATTAGCACCTTATCTGATAGTGAGTTTTCAAAGATAAAGAAAGTAGACATAGTTTAAAAGATATGGAAGCACCTAGAAGACATGTTTGAAGGAGATACACAAGAAAATAACATGCGCAGAAAGACATGGAGGAAAAGATACAATGCATTAGAGATGCTACCAGAAGAAGACATCAGAGCTTACAACCAAAGAATCAATCAAGCAATTGTTGGAATCAGGAACAATGGTGGAGAGATATCGGAGGAAGACATTATGGATAATTTGATGACTACTCTTAAAGAAAAGTATGAAAACAAGATCAACATCCTTGATGAGACCATGAAACTTACAAAAAATTTCAAAAGAGAGACCTTGATCAGCAAAATTTCAGCTTTTGAAATTTCAAGATTGAAGACAGAGCCTAAAAATGAAATAGCCTTCAAAGCATCAGTCCGTGGTAAGAAATCCTTGAACACTTCTAGTAATTTTGATGATGAAGATGAAGAGAAAGAGATAGATAATATTATTGCTATAATTGCTAAGAAAGAAAGAAAAGGAAAAGGAAACTATGAAGGTCAGTTACCTTTCAAATATTTCTCATGTAATAAGATTGGTCACTTTGCATCTAGGTGTCCTACAAGAGTTAAGAAATTCAGAACTAACTACAAGCCTATGTATACAAAAGAATGTTACTATGCTGGTGATGAATTTTTTGATGATGATTCAGTTGAAGATGAAATTGGATTCATTTATATTATGGAAAAGATGTATGATGAGATGGATCGTGAAGATGAGAAAAAGGAACAAGAGCTAGCATTGATTTCACAAGAAGACATAAGGATAGATTGGACTATAGATAGAGATTGTTCACATCACATGACAGGTGATAAAGATAGATTTGTTCATCTAGACAAATAAAAAGGTGGCATGGTTAGATTTGGAGATAAAACTCCTAAACCTATCATTGGTAGAGGAGCTATCACATTGGATGGAAAGAACAACACTGATGATGTTCTTTATGTAGATGGATTGCAACATAACCTTCTTAGTGTTGGATAGTTTCTTGAAAAAGGTTATAGATTGGAGTTGAAAGACAACAAGTGCATCATTAAAAACAAGGATGGTGTAATGATTGCATCAAGTTCAAAGACTAAAGGTAATGTTTTAAAGCTCAATTTAGAAGAAAGTTGTTTTGTTACTAAAGTATATGATAGTTGGCTATGGCATAAAAGACTATGTCATATCAATTTTTATAATATAGTAAAGCTAAGAAATGTAAAGGTAGTAAGAGATCTACCTAGCATAGCAAAGCCAGTTGATACTATTTGCAGAGAATGTGTGCTGGGAAAGCATGTGAGTAATTCATTTAGAAGAAAGCATAATTTAGTAGAGAACATTTTGGATCTAATTCATACATACCTATGTGGACCAAATCAAACAAGATCATACTATGGTGAAATGTATTTCATTTTGTTTGTTTATGATTATTCTAGAATGATGTGGGTTGTGTTCTTGAAAGATAAGTCAAAAGCATTTGAGAAGTTCAAAATATTCAAAGCTAAGGTTGACAATGAATCAGGACTAAAGATAAAGTGTCTAAGATCAGATAAATAAGCCTAATTCACCTCTAACAGATTCTATGAGTACTTTGAAGAACATGGCATAAAGAGACAATTGAGTGCACCTAGAACCCCTCAGCAGAATGGGATTGCAGAGAGAAGGAATATGATCATTCTTGATATAGTGCGCACCATCATGATTGAAGGAAAATTTTCACATGCCTATTGGAGAGATGTGGTCAATACAACAATCTATACCATCAATAGAATACAATTGAGGCCTGGCACAGATAAAACACCTTATGAGCTATGGTTTGGTAATGTTTATATAGTAAAATACTTCAAAATCTTTGGAAGAAAGTGCTACATCAAGAGGGATGAAGCAATAGGAAAGTTTGATGCAAGAAGTGATGAAGGTATTTTCCTTGGTTACTCTATTAAAAGTGAATCTTATAGATGTTTCAATTTGAGATTGAAGAAGATCATTGAAAATGCTCATGTTAAGATTGATGAAAAGTTTATGGTTCAAGAAAGATATCATGATTTTGTACCTATGATTGAAGAAGAACCCAATCTTTCCACTAGAGAAATAGTTGTTGAAGAGATGTTTGACATTATTGATGTATTACTCAATGACCCTGAAACAAGTGAAGAAGAAACTCAGAAGATAGATGAGACAGTATCACCTAAAGTTCCAAAGTTTACATCTAGATATCACTCTAAGGATGACATCATTGGAGATCATAGTGGAAAAGTCACTACAAGATCAAAATCAAAGAGTTCAACAAGAAATGAAGCAGTATGTTTACTATCTCAGATTGAACCTTTAAGTGTTGAAGATGCATGTAATGATTTAGATTGGCATGATGCTATGAAAGAAGAACTAGATCAAATTATTAAGAATGATACTTGGGAACTAATCCCAAGACCTAGTGATAAGAATGTGATTGGAATAAAGTGGATATTTAGAAACAAGATGAATGAAGATGGTATAGTAATAAGGAATAAAGCATGGTTAGTATGTAAGAGATATGCACAAAGAGAAGGTATTGATTATTTAGACACATTCGAACCTGTGAGTAGATTAGAAGCTATTAAGTTGTTTCTAGCTTATGCAACATTCAAAAACTTCAAAGTTTATCAAATGGATGTTAAGTCAGCATTCTTCAATGGAGAGCTAAAGGAAGAAGTATACATTGAGCAGCCAAAAGGATTCACATTATCAGACAAGCCTGATATGGTATGCAGATTGAAGAAATCCCTCTATGGACTTAAGCAAGCCCCTAGAGCTTGGTATGAGAGACTTGATGGATAAATAACAAAAATTGGATTCAATAAAGGAGCAGCAGATTGCAATCTATTTATCAGAGAGACATCTGATGGTTTACTACTTGTAGCTATATTTGTTGATGACATTATCTTTAGTGGTAATGACAAACTTAGTGCATAATTTTCTAAGGAGATGCAGAGTGAGTTTGAGATGAGCATGATTGGACCTATCAAATACTTTTTGGGATTAAATGTGTAGTAGACAGAGAAGGTTATTTTCATTAATCAGTCTAAATATGTGAAAGAGATATTGAAGAAGTTCAAGATGGATGATTGCAAGCTAGTGGGTACACCTATGATAACAAGATGCAAGCTTACAAAAGAAGATGATTCTCCAACAGTTAATACAACATTGTACAAGTCTATGATTGGTAAACTCATATATCTTACTCAAATTAGACCTGATATTTATAATGTATTTGGCATAGTTGGAAGATTTGCTGAAGATCCTAAACAGAGTCACTTCATGGAAGTCAAGAGAATATTTAGATATTTGCATGGCACTATAGATTATGGTCTATGGTATCCTAATTTAGATAATGTTGAGCGTCATGTATATACAGATGTAGATTGGGTAGGATGCGTGGATGATAGAAAGAGTACATCAAGAGGAGCAATATTTCTTGGTGATAGACTAGCAATTTGGACAAGAAAGAAGAAAAAATGTATTTCTCTGTCAATAGAAAAAGTAGAGTATGTTGCAATAGCCTTGAATTGTTCTATAATTATTTGGATCAAACATATGATAAAGGATTTTGGAATTCAGATTGATTATCCTATTTTTATTCATTGTGATAACACTAGCACTATCAAAATGTCAAAGAATCATGTGATGCATGCAAAGAAAAAGAACATAGAGATTAAGTATCACTTCCTAAGAGATAAAGTGGTAGAGAAAGAATTCAAATTGGACTATGTGAGTACAAAGGATCAGCTAGTAGATATATTCACAAATCCTTTACCAAAGGATACTTTTGAGTGTCTCAAGGAAAAGCTGGGAGTAATTCCCTTCCCTGATTATGATTAGAAAAAGTGGAGAGAGCATTAGTCCTTAGTGACTAATGGATGGTTGACTACTCTTCTTCAGGAGTAGTACTAGAAATTAATTTTTTGGTGCCCTTTTCCATTGATGTCAAAGGGGAAGTAGTATATAGTCATGAAAAACATCATTAAAGGGGGAGTACATACAAAATTAAGGAGGAATAATATATAATAGCAAGGGGGAGTAGTATTCAGTCATGAAAGTAGTTCAATTGAGGAAATGGAGAATATTAAATAATATTATAGCAGATGGAGGATTCATCCTTGCGGGAGTTTTGATGAGGAAAGGGAGAATGTTATAAAATAATTGATCATTTGGATTGGTGGTGTTTTTCATTTCATATGTTGCCATCAATTCCAAAGGGAAAGATTGTTGGAGATTTTCCAGCAAGCCAATGCTGACTGTATGTTTTTCATTTATGAAAACATATGGTAAGAAGCATGCATGGAAGAATTTTGTAGTAAGCTTTGAGTATATGTAGCATGGACATGTTATCATCATGATATCATGGATGCAGAGGTTAATTGTTAGTACAGGAAGTGTTCTATGAGTGATTGTTTGTATAGTTATCATGAAGCCTTGCACCTTTGGATATGAGATGTAGACCTATTAGTGTTGCTCCATTCATGGACACAGAGTTTGATGTGCAATACAAGTGAAGTTATGTAGTCGCTATTCACCAATTGCAGTTTCCTGTGTTTATCCAGAAGAGCCAAAAAAGATTATATTGGTACAAGAGTTGCACCTATCATTTTGGTATGTGTGATTGGATTAGTGATTAGAGAAGAGTTTAGAATGTTTGGTTAAGAGTGCATGATGTAATTCATCTTGAGGCAAAAGTATCAGTAAATTTGGTAGAGCCAACACTGTGTAGCGTGCGTCTACACTTATTGGTCTGGATAGGTCCCAGTTTTTGTTGCATGCTTAGTTGAGATGGTAGAGATGTTATTGGAGAGTTTTATTGTTTCTCTAATAGGATTTCAAGCTGGTTCTAATAGGTCAACTTGATTATATCATTTAGAGGAAAGATACTTATAGTCGGTCATTTATGATTGCTAGAAAAAGGGGAATGAAGATAAAAAATTAGAGCAGAGCAAAAAGTGTGAAGTTTTCTATCATCCAGAAGAGGTCTATGTGACAAAGAAGATAGACTGTTCTATTCATTAGAACTGATCAAGACAGAAGGTCTACCTTGCAGTTCACTAAGATCCAAATATAGTGTGTATCTATTATTCAAAAGGTTACAGCCTTCACCCCTTTGAGCAGTGAGCTCTCGGACAGTGCGTCCTCACCCCTAACAGGGCCAATCGTAAAAGACTCCTAACAGGGTCTAACCTTTGACTAGGTCACTGTACTTATTGCATTGTAAAGATCAACTCCTAACAGGGTTGTAAGATCTTCTAACAAGGATCATTATACACTAGTGCAATTTATTAGTGGGTGTCAATTCCCACCAAGGTTTTTACCTATTTGGGTTTCCCCGTAACAAAAATATTGGTGTTTTGTTCAAGTGTTCTTTCATTATGTTTATGCTTAAAGTTTAAGTATACTTAATTGGAGAAAGAATTGAAACTTTTAGATAACTAATTCACCCCCCCTCTCTCTATTATCTCTTGGGACTATTCCTAACAAAATGTGTGATGGAAAAGAAAATAACGAGTAGTTTTCAGAGAAGAGAATTTTAGAAAGGAACAAGTTGGATCTTATCCATACAGATCTTTGTGGACATAATTAGATTGGGTCTTTCTTTGTAGACATGTACTTTATACTTCTCATTGATGATTACTCTAAATTTATGTGGGTTGGTTTTCTTCTAGATAAAAATCAGAAGCTTTTGAGAAATTAAGATACTTTATAGAAAAAGTAGAGAATGAGACCAGATTGAAGATAAATTTCTTAAGATCAAATAGATGTGATGAGTTTACATTAGATGAATTCAATACTTTATCTGGTGAATGTTAGCACCTTGAAAAAATTTCATGGCTCTAGCCCTTTTCTTCTAGTCTCTGTAGTTGTTTTTAGGCCTCTGGCATAAACCCTAAGCTTTGAAAATTCAAAAATATAGCCGTTGCAGGAAAAAACATTTTGTTTTACCTTAGCCCTATTCTAATTTGTTGTTACTTTTTGGGCCACTTAAGTTTCCTAAAACCCATGTGTACAAATATTTCCTAGGTCTATTTGCCTAATGCTTTAATTTTTCCTAAGTCCTCAACGCTTAATATTTCCTTAAGCCTAAGTATGGTAGGTTTAATTTTCTCTAAGTTCAGTGTTTTAATTCTTTCTAATGTTCTAGCTTAAATCTTTCTTGGGCCTGGCTCTGACACCATCTCAATCTAACGGCGGGCATAAGTTCTCATAAGATTTGTCAGAGGCTTGCGAACTTACGCTGGTCGTTGATTCTCTTTTATGACATAACCTTTCAATGCAGGTAGGTCCACTACTAGGTAGGCTTAGGTGGCATCTCCTCATTGGCCGAGATAAATAATGAAGTGGCAAAGTTGTCAGAGGGACCCAAGTGCGAAAGGAAAAGTTGCACATCCGCTTGCCAGATATTGCAACGTGGCAGCTTATGATTCATTGAA
>BSBK01013033.1:0-5000 GCA_027943335.1 Chamaecyparis obtusa | reverse complement strand
CGGGTCAACTGGTGATGACTTATGGTCTTCGGAAGTTGGGCCACCTGAAATGGTGGAAAATAATTTTCTTCAAAATTTTTGTTCGGGTTTCAAAGGTTATCTTGAGCCGACTATGATGTAATAAAATGTAAAATAAAATAATTCTAAGTTTGGTTGGCCTTATTGGCTAAAATTCTGGAACCTTCCCAGGCGGTAGAAAATTGCCTATATAAGGAAGGCTGTATTATTGTCTTAGGCAATTCAGAATAGTTCTGGCTAGTAGATCTGGGTAATAGTTCAAGGCCTTGTCCTACAAAATATTGTAAGGGAATGCCCATGTGGTTTTGCATATTGTAATTCTGAAAGTTTGTAATTCCACATTTGTGGAGATAATAAGAAGCCAATTTTTTGTTCTTGCATATTGTTGTTGTTTCTCTATATCTGTTATGTGTTTGTGGTATTAAGGGGAGCACCCTCATTAAGTGGTATCAGAGCAGGAGTTCTTAAGTGTGTAAATAGATCACTGACTATGAGGCAGTTTGCACCAGGACCGTGGCTAGGGTTTCAGTGCGCATTGCGTAAATGCCTCCAAGAAGGGAAGGTGGCGGAAGAGCTGGTGTTGTAACACCTGAGGTTAGAGAGCTGTAGAGACAAGTGCGAGCATTGCAAGAAGAGATTCATAGAGGAATGAATCTTAATGTCAGAGATGAAAGCGAGGATGAAGCTAAAGAAGAATATCAAGAAGGAGAAGTCAAAATTGTGAACCAGGAGGAAGAAAGACTTTTTCGGGCCATTTCTAAGATTGGAAAAAGACCTAAGATTGAGGTTCCTACATTTTCTAAAAATTTTAACCCAGAAGAATTGATTGACTGGATCAATGAGTGTGAGGAATATTTTGAGTATGAAGATGTTGAGGATCCTGATAGGGTAAAATTTGCGAAGGCCAGACTAAAAGGTCATGTGAAGATATGGTGGCAAGAGATTTAGGTTGGAGTGAAATAGAAGGGGAAAAAAGAAAATCACGAGATGGGATTAGATGGTGGATAAATTGAAGTGACAGTTCATTCCTGTTGATTATGAGCTTGACCTACTGAAGAAAATGTAGAGTTTGAAGTAAGTAGGAAGATCTGTTCAGGAGTACACAAAGGAGTTCTATCAACTCCTCATCAGAACAGGCCATGTAGAAACTGATAAGGAGAAAGTTGCCCGATACCTTAATGGGTTAAGGCCAAGCATTCAGGAGGAGCTGAATCTGGTTCGAATGAACAATATTGAAGAGGCATACCAGTTTGCCCTAAAAGTAGAGGAAAAGCTGAACAAGAAGTTTGAGAGCAGACAAAATGCAAGAGGTCCCGGTGGATGATCTAGTGGACGGTCATATGGTGGCCGAAATGAAGATCCAAAAAAGAAGGATGAGGCCAGTAGCAGTCAGAATCAGTGAGGAAATAATTCCAATCACTTCTAGGATCAGAATAATCGAGATCAAGAGGAAGAGGAAGAGGACAAGGATCTGGAAGAGGTGGCTTTCGTGGAACATGTTTTCACTGTGGAGAAGAAGGTGATAGGGCATTTGAATGTCCTTAGTGCCAAGGCAGAACAGACAGGAGAAATGATGGCTAGGACAGAGTTGCACATGTAGATGAAGATGCTAGATCATCAAATTTTGAAGATGCTGAAAGAGGAGAAACGTTGATTAATAGAAGAGTCCTGTTGAGTGGTGAGAATGAACCTTAGCAAAGAAGGAGCCTGTTTCACACCAGGTGCCAGTGTGAAGGTAAATGTTGTGATGTGATTATTGATAGTGGAAGCACTGACAATTTGGTGTCAGAAGAGATGGTGACAAAGTTGAAGCTCAAGAGATAGAAACACCCACATCCTTATCAGATTGCCTGGGTACAGGATGACCACAAGGTCATGGTCAATGAATAATGCCTAGTGAAGTTCAAGGTTGGCGGATACCAAGATGAGGTATTGTGTGATATCATATCTATGGATGCATGTCATATGTTGTTGGGTAGACCATGGCAGTTTGACAGATGTTTTGTACATGATGGTCGTGCGAATACCTATTCCCTGACAAAGGATGAAGTGCGACATAAGCTAAAACCATTGAAGGAGACTGAAGAAAAGGTATGTGGTAATGCAAGGATAACTTTTGTTGATGAAAGAAATTTCCTAGATGGTATGAGGCATGAGCATGTGTAATACCTCTCCTATAGTGATACTATGATTTGACTCTTTTCAATTATGATGGTTAGAACTATGCACTCATGTTTATGTTTCATGGAGGATTATATGTTCATCAGATGATATTTATATGCTCAGTATAGTTACATAGATTATATGTTTATGAGATCCTAGAAGAATGTATTAGTTTTACATGTTGATGTAATGATTTGAATACTAACCCTTATCATGATTATTTTATGGATACATATGCCTGATGTGTTTTCATGACTCAGGACGAAGTCGTAGTTACTCACTCAGTGAGGTCCACACGATGTATCGATCCTGGTCATCTGCTTGTATATAGTTGTTTTGTATATCTATATGTATATGTATCTCTTCTTGGTGATGCAGGATTTGCAGGTACCGGGTATCGTCTCCACCTGGCTCCACAGGTCTGAGCGATCCCTTAAAAATCCTCGATCGTTGTTGTTGTCATGGAGATATCACCAAGCTTCACAAAAGAAAACCTTTACCTTGATCATTCACCTTAGGTGGGAAATGCCAGATCAGTTCTTGATAGGGAGGTATTATGTGGTTATCAGTATTAGGGTTTGGTCTTGATCTTGCTATTAGGGTATGCTCAACTTTGTCAGTAGGTTATCTATGTGAGTCCTTGTTGATCGATTTCTGTTTCAATGACTTATCTCTGTTTAGATTTTCATGTTAGTATTAAGATCGAGTTTCTATTTGTACCTTGCATCTTCTGGTTATATAGTTATAAAATGTTAGAAAAATGAATAATGAGTTATTTATACTATATGTGTCATAAACATATGGGTGCACACATATGCTTATAAACACATATATGTATATTAAGGTATGAATATATATTCATAAATATAAATAAATATATACTTAATTATATTAACAAATAGCACTAACTTTATGGTTATTGATAAAATAAATTAAGAAATAAATAAAATAAGATAAAATAAAATAGCTTTTGGTAATAAAACTAACTAGCTAGGAAGGAGTTGAACTCGAGACCTCCTAGAAGTTGGGGCTAGTTAGTTACCAATTGTGCTATGTGAATTCCTTGAGAGGTAAGTAATTAAATTTATTATTAAACCTTATTTAAGAGAATATTTTAATTAAAAAAAAAATATATAAACAAAACTTTATTGTGTTTACGGGAGAGATTAGTTCTTCTCCAACCGACTATGGAAGTTGGAGAAGTTCCTTCCCGTAAAGAAACTTCTCCAACCATATAGTCAGAGAAGAAATTATATCTCAGGAGGTTCGGATTGGAGAGGGGGGTGCTGGAAGATTATTTGGAAATGGAGGATTGAATGTGTGCTGGGAAATTATTCTTTTAAACGGAGGGTTGAACGTGTGCAGGGAGAAATTATTTCTTTGAAACAGAAGATTGAACGTGTGCTGGATATCAGTGGGAATTCGGGAGAAGAAGTCTCATTCGGGAGAATTGCGGAGGCTGAAGAATCCATCTGCAACAGCCAATCCACGAGTCCAGGTTGGATCCGGAACCAAAATGAATTTAAAATTTTTAGATTCTGTAATGTCCCCCAATTTGGACCTTACTTGATTTGTCTTAAAATTCATAATTAGCATTTGGATTTACCTTGGGAATGGTAATTTGTAATATTGTATACTAGGAGGATGCCAATCCTTAATAATTATAATACATCATTTATATAATTTTATACTTATAATCACAAGAATTCATAATTCTTTATATAATGTATTTATTTCATATTATATATTAGTTAGTTATTTATCAATATATTTGAGTTAAATTATTTCAAATGCAAGTTTACTTCATAACAATATTACTATATTTCATAATTTATTATTTAAATTTTCATAACTTATTATTCTAAAGTTTATTTCATATTATTGTTAATATCTAATTCATACAATGCTAATAAATAAATTAACTCAAAAGATATACTTACCTTCTTTATGCCTTTATTTTTAGCTTATTCAATATTTATTTCCTTTTAATATTCTCCTACATTTCCTCCTTGATCTTCTCCTATATTTTCTCCTTGATTTTCTCCTACATTTCTTTTCTTGTTTTCGTTGGAATTTGAATAATCACCTCTTCTTATTCTTCTTCTCATTTTTATTATTTCTTCTATGTATCTATCCTCCGGGAGGAATGGATTTGATATCCATTATATACATTTGCATGTTGAAGGGTTGCCACCTTTAGATTTAGAGACATGCCTCTATATTTTTATTTATTTATAATAATAATTATTATTTATTATTTATTTATAATTTATTTTACTACTTTATAATTATACTTATTATTTATATTAATTCTATTGATTCAATTATTATTATAATAGTCTAGGTTTCATTATAGAATGAATTTAATAATAAATTATATTTATTATTATTTATTTGTCTATTAACCAATTGATTGTATATTGATCAATTATATATTTGATTAATTATTATAAATTGATTAAAGAATATTGTTGATTGTTGTAATGCCCTTATACGTTTTCAAATGTATGATTATATTAAATATAGATATTATTTAAAATTTATTTGTTTATTACTAATATTCATAATTATTTCAATAATATATTATTATATATTAATATTTAATAATATATTATTTTATGGAGTGACATTAATATTATTATTGAGTAATATTATTTAAGGTTAATATTCTATTTATGTTATTATTAATATTAATAATTATTAATTATTAATATTATATATAACAATTATTCATAAGGACTCATATATTTATTATTATTCGAATAATGTTCAAATCAAGTTTACTCATTTGTATCATCAATTACGGCTCATGACAGATT